>PVKP010002085.1:0-130277 GCA_004027715.1 Plecturocebus donacophilus | reverse complement strand
CTGTGCAGGAAACTTGTTTACAGACAGATTAGGGAAAACAAAGCAAGCAAATGACCCTCTGCCCCCAGCCCTTCTCACCTGTCGGAATGCCTGGAAGGGTTTTCCTTCCCGAGAAAGCTCTGGGTCCCCCAGCGGTGTCTGGAAGGCAGCGGGGAGCCTCTGTGGCCCTCCCCTGGGTGATACTGGTCAGAAGGCTATTCTACCCTTTCCAGAAGTGGGAAATGAAGCAATATTTTGGAAGAAAGATCACCTGGTTTCAGTTTCCTTCAGAAAGTTAATGCCTCCCAACAGATCACCTGAGGTCAGGAATTCAAGACCAGCCTGGCCAACATGGTGAAACCACATCTCTAAAAATACAAAAATTAGCCAGGCATGGTGGTGGGTAGCTGTAATCCCAGCACTCGGGAGGCTGAGGCAGGAGAATCACCTGAACCCAGGAGGCGGAGGTTGCGTGAGCCAAGATTGCACCACTGCACTCCAGCCTGGGTGACAGAGTGAGACTCCATCTAAAAGAAAGAAGAGAAAGAAAGAGAGAAAGAGAGAGAGAGAGGGAGGGAGGGAAGAAAGCTGAAGGAGGCACGAGCTCAGCCCTTCTCCACCTGTGGAGGTACAGCCATTGATCGAGGGTCATGATGATTTGCAAACAGTGGAGCAGATTCCAGCTACTCAGAAAACCCATTAGTGGCCTGGCGCCACCACCTGGTGCCCTCTGTCCTGCTCTCTGCTCACTCTGGCAACTTCTCCTCTGGGTGGGGGAGTTGGGCTGGGCCAGGGTGTGTACCTGTGGTTTGCTTTTTCTCCAGAGGGAGGAAATGGTTAGAGGCCCCTCATCTCCCATCTATCTAACCTCTAACAGTCTAAGTCCCTCTTGGGGCTGGCTAATGTTCGGTCTACGTGGTGTGATTTGAAGGTACCAGAATGCCTCAGTAGTCCTTAAATACCTGCTGCAACTCCCATTAGCCAGGAAGTCTGAAGTTCTGCCATCAGAGATTATTCCTTAAGAATCGAAAAGTCTTCTATTACTTGCATGCATTTAAAGCTGTATAATAGGATCTTGAGTTGTACAGATGCAGGGAACTAGTTCTTAGTGGGATTAATTGAGGATTAGGCAAACACCAGGAGTGAGATTCAGGGCAGGTCATGAAGGAGGGTTGCAGAGGTGTTGGTGCAGTGGTTAAGAGAGGAAGGGAAGCTCATTCGCTGACGTAGGACAGTGGCCGGGCTCAAGATTCCTTCCCAGCCCGGCGCAGTGGCTCATGCCTGTAATCCCAGCATTTTGGGAGGCTGAGGTGGGCGGATCACCTGAGGTCAGGAGTTCAAGACCAGCCTGGCCAACATGGCAAAATCCTCTCTACACTAAAAATACAAAAATTAGGTGGGTGTCAGGGTGGGTGCTTGTAATCCCAGTTACTTGGGAGGCTGAGGCAGGAGCAAAACTCTGTCTCAGAAAAAAAAAAAAAAGATTCCTCCTTAGGTGGTGAGATACCCTAGGACAGTCTGGCCTGTCAGAGCATGAAGAGTGCAGTTTGGTGAGTGATGTGGGGATTACAGTGGACCTGGAAGCGGGTGACAGGAGCTGCCGAGATTCTGGACACCTTCTCATGAACGCATCATCCAGCTGGTGACAGTGTCAGCCCAGGAGTTGGCTGGGCTGCTTGGCCCAAGGTCCCTGGGGTTTTATCCCTTGACCCTCCACCAGCTTTTCAAACCTTGGGTGTGGAATAATATAGTTTTACCGTACAGGAAGCACAGCACTTTCTTTACGTATTTCATCTTAATGTGGCATTGAAACTATCCTGGGATGTAGGTGAGGAAACAGGGCTGAACAGTTCGTTGATTGGCCCACATTTCCCAGCGAGGTTCCCAGCTCACGCCTGTCTCCTAACCCTCTAAGACAGACGCTCTTCACCACACCGGTCATGCTGAAACTGTTATTAAGATGCCTGTCTAGATGCCTGTCTCCTCGCTAGTCTGCAGTCCCAATACCCAGACTGCCTGGTGCAGGTGAACCTGTCCATGCAGGGCTTTGAGGCTGGCAGTATGACCTCAGGGGCCCAGCAGCATAGCACGCGGTCCAGCCTGTGGGCACTGTAGCCAGAACGCCTGACCTCCAACCCGTGCTCTGCTGCTTTCGGGACATTATCCTTGGGCCAGATACATGGCTGCCCTGAATCTCCAGCCTGCATCTGGAAACCGAAGACCATCGTGGTTACCTTGGGGCTGGTGTGAGCCATACAGGAAATTGTAGCCAGCCTTTCAGGAAATGTTGGTGAATAGAAACTTCTTTGGAATCACAGGTTCTTCTCTGGATCAATAACTCTTAACCTTCTGAGAACTTTGGAAATTTAAAAAAGATCTTCCTACTTTCAACGCAACTTTGACTCAGGCCAACAGAATGTATGGAGTAGGAAACAGTAAATCACACAGTCCCTTGTTCTCAGGACGTGGGAAATGCTATATTCGAACAATATCACAGAGGCTGAAGCAGGCAAGAGTGAACGCTCTGGCCAGGAAAACAAGGGACTGTGCCAGGGAAGCTTTGCAGAGGAAGAGAACTTTGAATGGGCCCTGAAGAATCTGTAGAGAATTTCACAAAACAGAGACACCTCATGAAAAGCATGGCTTGTGTGTTTGGGAGAGGTGCGGGATCCTGTGCTGAGGGACAGGTGGTGGGACAGAGTAGAGATGAGGATGAAGAGGCAGACAGGGGCTGGCTTGAGGAGGCTTCTGAACGTCGGCCTGAGACTTTGGTGTTTATTCCACAGGGGTTGGGGAAGACCACAAAGGTTTGTGAGTAGGAAAGTGTTAGGGCTTTGGAAAACCCCCTCTGGCGGAGCTGACGAAGAGGGGTCACTGGAGTGAAAACCAGGTAGGAAAATATTGCCCCTCTACCGGTAAGGCTTAATGAGGTCCTAAATCTAGGGGATTGGAAGGTCATGAACATTCTTGAATAGCTACTGCATACCTGCCACAGTGCTACGTGATTAAAGATCTCAGCATATTCAGTGCTCACAGCGGCCACATAAAAAATTACCCATGGTTACAGATAAGGAGACTGAGATTGCAGCTAGGAAGAGTGACGAAATAGAGTTGTTTATTGGGGATATTGACTGGCTGGTCGTGCAGGTGCCCCTGTAGTCTGAGATCCAGTTCTGGTAACTTGATTTTAAGACACAACCAGAGGACAGTAGGTTTGGAAATTGACTTAATGCAACCCACAGGCGTCTGGTGTTCATGTCAGCACTCCGACTTCACAATGAGAAATCTGACTTCTCTTGTCTCTGGGGTTCTTCTGTGTTCTCTGGTCATTGAATTCTGTCCCATCAAGAAAACCTAAAAGGCAAGTCAGTTACCGATGTCCTAGTAAGGGCACAGTCAGAGAAACAGGAGGCAACATGGTCTTGAATCTGTCAAGACTGTGCTATGGCCTGATGAATCATGCATGCCCCATAGCCAGGAGCATTGTGTTTGTTACAAATTGCTGATTAAACAACATTGGAATAGAAAATGAGTCTCACTGCCTGGTGTCAGTGCCAATCTGATTGACAGCAGCTGCTGGGGATGCTGTGTTGAGAGAGATTCTGAAGCCACTTTTAGGCTTATGGGCAAGAGTGCTGTGATAACTTAGCAACCTCTGCCAGAGGCAGGGGTGTGTATTACTGGGAGTGTTACGGTAGCCATTTCTAGGCCACTGGTGTTTTTCCTCCTCCTCCTTCTCTTCTTCCTCTTCTTCTTTCTCCTTCTTCTTCTCCTCCTTCTCCCTCCCTTCCCTCCTTCCCTCCCTCCCTCCTTCCGTTCCTTCTTCTTCCTTTTGAGACAAGGTCTTACTGTGTCACCCAGGCTGCAGTGCTGTGGTCATGGCCCACTGCAGCCTCCGCCTCCTGGGTTCAAGTGATTCTCCCACCTCAGCCTCCCAAGTAGCTGGGACTGCAGGTGCAGGCCAGTAGGCTGGCTAATTTTTTTCTTCTTTCTGTCTCCTTCTTTAGTTTATCAGATGAGCCATGTTTGACTGCTATTCACTTAAGAGATATCCTGTTTTTCAAGGATGTTCGTAGTAGCTAGCTGGTGCCACGCCTCTGTGTGGATTGCGCTGGTTTACCTCTCAGAAGGTCATGTGATACCACATGGTTTCCAGTTCCTTATCTCTTCCAGTTACCCATGTCAGGTTAGGCTGGGGTTGGGGGTTGGGGTGGTAGCCCTTAAATATAGGTCAGAGAGCCAGTAAGTGGCAGGGTCTGACCTAGGACTGTGTGAATTCTAAGCCCAGCTCTTTCTACCACACTGAAGCCACACTCATTACCAGATGAGTGTGAATTGCCATTCAGTATCACTGGCCAGAATGGACTTTTCCCACGTTTTTGATATAATCATCCACAAACCGTGACTGCTAGCCTCCACTGGCCTCCGCTGGGGCCAGCCCCTCCACCACTGTTTCCCTGCCCCTGTCCAAGCTCAGCACATTCCTTTAGGCAAGGCCAGGGCTCACGCTCCCATCCAGCTTCCCAGCTCCTCACCCTCTGGGCCCCTTAAGGCCATGACCCCCATCAGGCATCCCTCTGTGCTTTGGGATGTCTCTGGCACTAAATAAATACACGTGGAGTGGAAAAATGAATGACCACCAGACACCCACTCTAACTTGAGTGTGTGTGGGAAACTGAAAACGTGTCAGGCTTGTTGCGCTGAGTGATGCGTTAAAGGGAACTTGTTTCACCATCACCTTTGTTCTTTTCAGTATGGAATCTGCCATAGAAACAGACTTTTATTAGAACCACTGTGTTTCTCAGATTTGGTTAAAAAGCATCTGCAGGCCAGATGCCGTGACTCATACCTGTAATTCTAGCACTTTGGGAGACAGAGGTGGGTGGATCACCTGAGGTCAGGAGTTCAAGATCAGCCTGACCAACATGGAGAAATCCCATCTCTACTAAAAATACAAAATTAGGCGAGCGTGGTGGCACATGCCTGTAATCCCAGCTACTTGGGAGGCTGAGGCAGGAGAATCGCTTGAACCTGAGAGGTGGAGGTTGTGGCGAGCTGAGATCGGGCCGTCACACTCCAGCCTGGGCAACAAGAGCGAGATTCCACCTCAAAAAAACAAAAAAAGCATCTGCAAGTGGAGTGATGAACAGGCAAATCAGCAAATCAGGAGGCTTGAATTTCCTGACCTCCTGCTCCAGTCTTCGAGTAGCTCCATCTAGATAGTCTTCCTGCGGAGGTTTGAAAATTCACTTTGTTTTCAGTGTCCTCATGCCTGCCCCTGACAAACGGAGATGGTAGTGTGTGGCACCGACCACCACGGAGGGGCCTGGTGGTGAGTTCTGGACCGGGATTAGCAAATGGCTCCGAATGTCTCAGGCACAAAGTGGTACTTACATAGGCACCCTCAGGTTAGGATAACTGTTCTGAGCCCTTCTCTCAACTCCATTAGTTTGCAACGTGTCCTCTGGGGCTTGTCCCTAGCCTTTGAATAAACGGGATGGCTTCAGAGCCAGCAGTGGCTGGGGCAGCATGAAGGTGTTGGAAGGTCTTTGCTTGGCTTGTTTACATCTAATTTTGTCTATTTCCTTATCAATAAAGATGCTTCCTCCTCAGGGACATTATTATGACTGTGACCTGGGTGGAGCCTGTCTACAGGGTCCCCAAGTTTTTCTCAGGGCTCAGGGGCAGCATACAGGGCAGCATATGCCCCTCCAGCCCTGCCTCCTACAGGGAGCGTCCCTCTGAAAAGTTCCTAATTTCTGGCCCCTGGCAAGACATGAGCTCTTTCTCTTCTTTCTGAGTCTGTGATGGCTGCTCTGAAAAGCACTTAGCCTGGAAAGGGAGATGGGCTGTGCCTCAGCCACAAACCCCTCAAAAGGAACCTGCTGCAAGGGGTACAATGCTTTGGAAGCTCAGGAGGAGGAGAGAAAACTGCAAGGGAGGGAATCAAGGGATGATCCGCAGGGAGGTGCCTTTAATTTGGCTGTAAGGGACACTCCAGAGTGCAGGGAGAGAGGACGCGGGAGGGCTCCCAGGCGAGGAGCATGGCTGATGGCGACGTTGCCCTGCAGTGCAGAAAGCATGAGGTCCGCTCGAACCCTCCGCTGCCAAGTGGACCCAGAAGGGCCAGGCAAGGCTCCGCCAGGGGGTTTAAAGGGTCTGAAAGCGCCAAGGAGCAATGGATGTCTCTGAGCGGGAGGACCCTTGCCGTGTGTAATCCCGAAAGGAAGGGAGTTGGTGATGGCAAGGTCAATTCAGCAGCGCCTACGGGAAGACCCAGGCCAGAAGCAATGAAGATCCCGCCACAGAGATGCACAGTGAGCAGGGGCAGCGGTGGTTGGTGCTGGAATGACCAGACCCAGAAGAGGGGAGGGTCGGACCGAAGCCAGGCCCCATCGAAACCATGCGGGCAGGAGCGTGTTCCATCCCCATAGTGACCCCATGAGGTCACTGCACGCTACAGATAGGGACACTGAGGCACAGAGAGATGGATTTACTCACTTCTGCCTAGCTAGACAGCTGCAGACTGGGACAGGAAGCCAGGCAAGCTGGCCCCAGCATCTGAGTCCTTAATCACAACCTCATTCTGGTTTACGTTTTTATTATCTCAGTAATTGTTGGTGGACAGGATCTTGCTCTGTCACCCAGACTGGAGTGCAGTGGTGCAGTCGTAGCTCACTGTAACCTTCAGATCCTGGGCTCAAGCCATCCTCCTGCCTCAGCCTTCGAGTATCCAGGGCCATAGTCGTACACCACCCCTCTGGCTAATTAAAAAAAAATCTTTTGTAGAGAAGGGATCTTGCTAGGTTGCCCAGGCTGGTCTTGAACTCCTGGACTCAAGTGATCCTCCTGCTTCGGCCTCCCAAAGTGCCGGGATTACAGGAGTGAGCCACCATGCCCAGTCCCATTCTGCTTTCATTTGAGGGGCAGAAACCAGAGACTCAGGAGAAGAAACAGTGGCTTGAGGGCCGGCGAAGCCCAGCATCTCCCATCCAGGTCCTATGTGTCATTCAGAGGGAACCCTTGGAAGCCAACTGTCTACATGCGTGACCCCAGAGCAGGCCTATCTTTTGGAAACTTTGTATCAACTGCTCTGCCCATTCCTTTAAGAAACCCTGATTTGTTGAAAGAACATAGTTTCTTCCATTATGTACAGGGCTTTCTTCTGAACTCAGAAACCCAAACTCACCTCAAAAATTTTGTATGCATCAGGACTCAAAGCCCCGATGCATTGCAGGATGTTTGTTTAATCTGCAAAACCTTCACCATGAGGTTTCTTTGAGTAAGTAGCTCCCAAGTACATAGGAAAAATATTATAGATAAAAACTTTTATGAAAGGCAAAAAAAAAAGAGCTTTAACCAAATAGATTTAGATGTACTTGTATGCTCAAAGTCTCCAAAATGTTTCTAGTCTTCTCCTTGCCTTTCATATTTGTCAGTGAATTTAATGACAAACATCAATTACCTAGAAAGTGTTCTTGCGGTAGGTAGTAGCATGGAATTGTATTACAGATCTCATTGAAGAAGTGAATATTTAATATACTAAAGTTCACATGTACGAAGCCAGAAAATTAGGGAATTGATTAACTGTGTCCCAAAAGGATGCTTTGCTTTAAGAAGGAATTCACTAAATACTGAGAGCTACTGCATTAAAGTTCTTTGTTTTGATGGTGTTAGTTCCTGGGGACCAGGAGGCTAGGAGTAGGGGCTGGGGTAGAGAGTAAGCGGGTGAGAGAGTAGAGTAGAGAAATATGGTGAAGTGTTAAAAGCTTGGTCAGAGTGAAAATAACTATTCTTTCCCAAAGTATGTTACGCTGGGGAAATAGAGTTTAATAGTCAAATGCGATTATGGAATCTTGGCCTAAACACTGTTGATCAGGTTTCTCCAAGAATGCTCAGAGCTTTTTTTTGTTTGTTTGTTTTGTTTGTTTGTTTCTGAGGCAGGGTCTCACTATGCCACCGAACACTAAGGTTACCTAGGCTAGAGTGCAGTGACACAATCATAGCCCCCTGCAGCCTCGACCTCCTGGGCTTAAGTGATTCTCCTGTAGCTGGGACTACAGGTGCATGCCACCATGCCCAGCTCATTAAAAAAAACTTTTAAGAGATGGGATCTCTCTGTGTTGCCCAGGCTGGTGGCAAAATCCTGGCCTCAAGCGATCCTCCCACTTCTGCCTCCCAGAGTGCTGGGATTACAGGTGTGAGCCCCGTGCCTGGCCCCGCTCAGAGCTTTAATATACTTTCTTGGTTTGTGACTCTCTAAGGACAAGGTTTGCATTGTCCACAATTACTTGACCAGAGTATCCTTTGCACTGGCATGGGTGACATTGCACAGGGCTGGTGTTTCTGGGAACACACTTTGGGAAATGCAGTGTCAGTCTCCATTAGGAGGATGGTGTCCAGATTTTCCTTTTTTGGAGAGACCTTGATCATGGGATGGGCATAGGCAGGGATTCAATGAGGAAAAGGGTCTTTCTTCATGCCTGGGAGAAACCTTGAAGGAACAGAGGGAGAGAGAGTACTAAAAAGGCTGAAAAAAGTCCCGATTGTCACCAGGTTGCTACCAGCGAGAGTGGAGATTCACTCCTTGGTGCTCCAGGGAGGGACCCAGGGAAGGGTAGGGTAGAAGTCACAGGAAAGCAGATTTCAACTGGAGGTGAGAAAGAACTTTCCAAAAATTAGAATTCTCCAAAGAGGGAAGTATTTGATCAGAGTCCTGATGATACTGTGGGAGGAAGGACAGTTGCATGGACCAAGAGTGGGACTTGGGAGACCTTTGAATTGATTTCCTTCAAGGACTGGATTACCAGGTGGACAGCTCCCAGAGGAAATAAGACTTGCTTCACAGAAACCCCACACACTGCATTCAATTAATGAGGTGCACCATCACTTTGCTAAGAACTGACTTATCCAAATGTCGTCTAATTTCTTCCTCCTCCTGGGCCTGTGGAGCTTTGATAGTTTGCATGGCTGCTTTAACAGCTCTCTGTGGAAATGAGAAAATCATTCAATCAGGCGAAATGGATTTGGGATAAGCAAAGGAGCTTTTTTCGGTGTGGATATTTTAGAAACGCCTATACCATTTAGATTATAGTAGTTAGAAATCTTGGGACTTCCTGATCAGACAGCATCTAATGATCAAGTCAATGAACTACTTGAAATTTGATAAGCTGAATAGAATGGAATTTTTTCATCTAATTTGGGATCCAGATTTGGACCTTGTTTATTTAGACCTGCTTAGGTGATTAGAGAGGCTCTAACTCCAAATGCATAAGATGAAGTAAAAATTAGTGTATGCAATATGATATATTTTGATTCAAATAAAATGCTTAGAATTCAACTCATCAAGAATCTGAGACCCCCTGAGACAGTTCTCAGCAGGTGGCCCCTGTCCTTCTTGGGTGTCAGGAAGTACTCGGGGGCAAGGAGGGCCCTACAATGTTTAGGGGAAGACCTGCTGGATGCAGGGCTGACTCAGTTGCTACACTGTTCCCCAGGGAAATAAGATCTGATTTTGGGGGAGGAAACTGGGGAGCGGAATGGTTCAGTGGCTTGCTGGTTAGTGGCAAATAGATAAAAGGAGATGCAGAGGGTGACATTCAGGGACTCGGCTTTACTCCCCCCGTTTGAAATAACCACCCAAGAAATGTCAGGCAAAGCCTCGCCGGACACGTGGGCTCCTCTGCAGCAAGCCCCTGCCTTTTCTCCTTGGCCCTGTGAGTTTGCATGTTTGGTTTGAAAGCTCTCTATGGAAATACTCTGTCATTTTTTCCATCCGGTGGCCCCATGGCAGGAGGTATGGCAGCAGGAGCCCTTGCTGAAGGGCCCCCGGCCCGAGTGAGATGGAGCTGGTGTCAGGCACATAAGCAATGTTTCCTGTAGACCGAGGGCTCTGCACATCGTCACGGATCCCCTGCTTTGTGACTAGGCTTTAAAAATCCCAGTTATTTAAATCCTTGGGTTTACTTAGCTCCATTACCAGTCTGGCCAGGGGTGTTTCCTGGCGCTCTGTCCTGACCATGACATAGACCCTTACCTGTGAGGCAGCAGGGGAGCCACCGGCAGCGGGGACCCCCAGCCCCTACTCAATGTGCTCTCCACCCTCTCCTAGCCCTGGCCCCTGGGATGGACCCTGAAGCTGACCTCTGCCCCCAGCCTTGGAGACCCTCTGCCTCCCTCCTGGGCCTGGGTCACTGCTCTGGGGCGGGGTCTGTGCTCCCCTGGCTCTGTTGGTTGTTGGCCTCTGTGCCCTCAGCTCCATCCGCTCCATGAAGGGCAGGGAGGAGGAGCCATCTGTGCAAACTCCAGGGAGGGCGACTGTGGAATGGGCTTGTCCAGGCCACAGGGACGTGGTCTCTGGTGCCACCTCTGTCATGCCTTCTGCTCTTGCTGGGATGGGGACTGAGGCATGTTTATTCCTCTGCAGAAGACAATAGCAGTGTGTGTAGATGGCTGCAGAAGGGAGGGCATGGTGGTGGAAATACAGTGAGAGGGCCTGGGAAGGTGGTCCCTGGATGTGGTACCCACGCAGCAGGTACCGTGCACAGCTCTGCTGGGGTGAGAACGGACTCTCGTGAATTCTGCCTAAAAGGTGTCTTGGAATTGCCTGGCATGGTGGCCCTTTCAGCTGGGGAATGGCTGCTCAGCAGGGAGTCTTGGCTGGTGGGTTTGTGTGTGGTCCAGAGCTTGCCAAGTTTTAGAGAAACTGCAGAGGGCCAGGAGATCAAGGTGACTGGAGAGGCTTTGGGGTGCATGGGCCACAGATGGACCCCACTCCACATCACCGGCAAGACCTCCTGTTGGCTTTCATCTCTTCTCTCCAGCCTTCTGAATGGAGTTCCCAGTGAAAACAGAAAGTAGTGACTGTTTTCCAGGGAGTGAGACTTTTCACAAATGTAGAAGAACCAGGCAGAGACATTTCTCTTTAGCACTTCTGGTTAGGAATTTTACAAGTTTTCTAGTGAGACGAGATTAGAAATTAAATGCCAGAACCACTCTTGATTTCTTTTTGTAGTATATTCTCTCCCCACCCCCAGCTGCATCCACCCCCCACCCTGCCCCCAACCTCTAATACCCTGAGACCCACTCTTGGTCTCTTTGTCTGAAGTTGCCTTGATATGTACACACACACACACACACACACACACACACACATCCATGCATGCATGTGCAGGCACACACATGTATGCATATATATACATAAATGCAAACACACATGCACACACTCATGCACACACATACACGTGCATACACAAGCACACATACACACAGGCACATGTGCACACACAGACACGTGCACACATAGGCACACGTGCACACAGGCACACAGACAGGCACACGTGCACACACACAGGCACATGTACACAGGCACACACACACAGGCACACATGCACACACAAGAACACATACACAGGCACACGCGCACAGACAGGCACACACACAGAGGCACATGTTCACACACAGACACATGTACACACACAGGCAAGCACACACAGGCACGCACACACACGTGCACACACATTCCCTCTGGGTGGCTCATGCCAAGTGCCAGCACTGCCAAAGCCTCAAACTCTAGGAACACCCTGACCCTCAGTGTCCAAAATACATCAGCCCACTTAGGAGGGAAGACTCTACTGAGGGAGAAGTGTCACCTCCCCTCCCCATCCCCTGGGTGGGTGGAGGAGGATGTCTCCCCAACCCCTCCAAGGGGAGGAGAATAAGCTGAAGGCTCTCTGGTGAGTGACTCAGGTTAACTCAACAAACTCCTACGGGCATTTGAAAAATGTTAATGCTATTTATGAATTCAACTGGAGTCTAAGAGAGAATAATTAAAGTTATTGGTCAAAACTCGAGAAGAGGGTGGGCACAGTGTCTCATGCCAGTAATCCCAGCTCTTTGAGAGGCCCAAGTGGATGGAGTGCTTGAACCCAGGAGTTCGAGACCAGACTGGGCAACATAGCAAGACCTCATCTCTAAAAAAAAAAATCTAAAAGAAGTGAACCCAGGGCAACTCTCTGGTCTGATTGGCCAGTTGCATTCCTGGCGAGTCCCCAGGGAGGCCCTGGGAGGACTGCGTCAGCTGTCATTGACTTTAGCATCCCTCCATTGGCCTCAGCACAGGATAGGCACTTGGCAAATGCGAAATACTAATTAGCATTAGTGGCCTGGACAAGGCGCTGCCGTGCTCTGTAGCAAGCTGTCGATGGAGAACCAAGAACCTCCCTAGGGTCTTGCTCATGGCTTTCCCAGCCAGAGCCCATGTCTCGCTTACCCATTACTTCTCAGAGTTCCTGAGCTTCCTGTCGTCACGCAGGCATCTTTGAGACACGAGAGCAGAATGCTTTCGGTGGCCGACTTGGCTCCCGTTGCTGAGTTCTAATCCTAACTCCGCCACTTCTCTGCTGTGTGACCTTGGGCAAGTTTTTTTCTTTGTTTGTGCTTTTTTTTTCATTTTTGTGGAGAACGGGATCTCACATATTGCCCAGGCAGGTCTCGAACTCCTGAGCTCAAGCTATCCTTCCGCCTCTGCCTCCCTAAGAGCTGGGATTACAGGTGTGAGCTACAGCGCCCAGTTGGGCAAGCTTTTAATCTCTCTGTGCCCTGTTTTCCACTTGTAAAGTAAAGATAAGTAGAACACCTGCCTTATAAAGTTGCTGTGAGGATTAAGTGGGTGAACACTTGTAAAATGCTTAGAGCAGCGCCCAGCACCTACTAAATGCTATCGATTCCTGTCTTCATTTTTCTTTTGGTTCCTTCACCAGTGCCTCTAACTGCTTGTCCCATGGGCATCAAAAGATGTCTAGAAGCCAAGCACAGTGGTTCCTGCCTGTAATCCCGGCACTTTGAAAGCCCAAGGCAAGAGGATCACTTGAGGCCAGGAGTTTGAGACCATCCTGGACAACATAGTGAGATCCTCATACTGACAAAAAATAAATTTAAGAAAGTAGCCAGGTGTGGTGGTGCTGACCTGTAGTCCTGGCTGCTCGGGAGGCTGAGGTGGGAGTCCCACTTGAGTCCAGGAGTTTGAGGCTGCAGTGAGCTATGATCACACCACTGCACTCCAGCCTGGGCAACAGAATGAGAGAAAGAAAAACAAAAGTTGCCTAATATCTGTAGGTGTAGAGAAGAGCATTCCAGACCAAGCAAGGGTGTATCTCAGGGATGGGAGAGGGGTGGGGTGGGCACTAGAGTGGTCTCCCGCCGCATGGAGCTTACCTGTCACAACCTGGACATGTCCAGGTGCTGCAGCCTTATCCCCGCCTGCATCCAGCCTCCTTCAGTGTTACCTCCTCAGAAAGGCCTCCAGGACTGAGCACCATCGGATACTGCACCCCTCAGCCCTCTCCATCCCCTCTCCGCGTTTGATTTTCCTCTTAGCACTCGCCACTTCGCTGTGGGATAAATAGATCTTTCTACTCATCTGTCTCTCTCCCCTCCCGCCCGTAGGGATGTCAGCTCTGTGAGCACAGGATTCTTCCCTGCCTGTTCAGTGTTGGACTCTAAACAAGGCCTCGCCCCTCCACAGGCACACACATATTCCTTCAAATGACTGTATAAATCTAAAATCATTACTTTATTTTCCTCTTTGTATAAAATCTTTGTGATGGATGGAAACTCCCTCCAACCTCACGGCAGGAGACATTTAAGGCCGTAAAGGCTATACGATCGTTAGCAATGAATCACTCCTTTACATAACATTCACACAGTTTCCTACAGCAGGCATATGTCTGTTGTCGTCTGACATGTGGGTTTTAATTTTCAAGCGTTCAGCTCTTGATCCTCATGTTCTCTCTAGGAGGTTGGGAAGCCTGTGCTCTCTGATTATCTTCTATAAGCAAGAAGATTCGGGAACACGGGGGCCTTCAAAAAAGTATTGGTGGTATTGAAACGGGTCCCCACGACGTCCTAAACCTGGCAGCCTTTGAAGATTCTATTCAATTCTCACTGCTCCATCAAAAATGCACCCAGTGCAGTTGCCCTCTCTGATCTCAGCCACTCCCTTGAACTGCTGGTGGGTCCCGTTTCAACCTCTCTTTGGTATCTAATCGTACCCTGCCTTGGAGCATCTCTTGGGCTATCATCTTACTATTTAACCCTGTATTGTCCTATTTTCCATATGGCTCTATCTTTCACCTCCATTGATCTGCACTCTTCCCAAGAGTAGGAACCAAATAGCCTTTCTTTTTTGCCTACCACTGGGTGCTCAGATCGTACAATGCAATTCAGCGGTTCACATTTGAGTGAAAGAATCAGTGAAGGAGGAAATAATCTATCTAGTCCCACTGAATTCTTGAATTGGGAATTTATCTCTGTGGCCCTCACTCGAAAAGCACCGGAGGCACTAGAGGCGCATATGGATATTGACAATGATTTTCCTTCAAAAATGTTGATTGGCATCTTGGTATCTTATTTCAGAAATCCTGGAAATGTCTCTTTCTGAAGACTAAAAACCAGCTCAGTCATTCCAGAAATGATGTGTTGGCTTGTTTTTAAAGTGATACTTGATTCACTGCTCATTTTTCATTCTTTCTCTGATACTTGACATCCCTGTATTCTGGAGTTCAAGGTCAGGGGTGCTAAGACAGGTCACTTTGAAAAGCAGATCATGAAAGTGGACTTTGTCATTGAAGTTGGAGTAGAGATGAGGTCTTCACTTCACAAATTCGTGGAACTGTAGAGGTGGAAAGAACATCACCAACATAACATTGTATTTCTTTTTCTTTTTTTGAGACAGAGTCTTGCTCTGTCACCCAGGCTGGAGTGCAGTGGTGCGATCTCGGCTCACTGCAGCCCCTGCCTCCTGGGTAGCTGGGATTACAGGCACCTGCCACCATGCCCAGCTAATCTTTGTATTTTTAGTGGAGTCGGGGTTTCTCCATGTTAGCCAGACTGGTCTCAAACTCCTGACCTCAGGTGATCTGTCCAAAGTGGATGAAATTATAGGTGTGAGCCAACACACCCAGCTGTATTTCTTTAAAAAGACACGAAGCCAAGGCTTTAAGAGGGGGCCATCTAGACACCCTTCCATATTATGCAGATGAGAAATGTCCAGATTAGGGACATACCTTAGGATTCCCCTGGAAAAAAGCTTATTTCCTTACCTTTTAAATTAAAATAATTATAGAAAGGGTGATATAAATACTGTATGACAAGATACCTTAAAGAGCAGCCGGCCAGAATTCGTATGAGTATTAAATAGAAAGATAATGGTCCCTCTTTAGTTGTTAAAATAATACGATGAGCCCAATGTGAAGTATTATGTGTGGCACCTGCTCTGTTGCCTTGGTGGTAAAGAGAAAACAGGACTAGGAAGTTGAGGGCTGATGCCAAGGTGTTTTCCAGTGGTAGCTGCTAAGCACACTGTTGAAAGGAGCTTAAGTACATCTTGGAGGAAGGAGCCTGTCTTCCTGTTGTTAAGTTGTACAAATGGAAAAATTCAGGAGACACAGGCCAGTGAGTAGTTTAATTGGGTTTAATTGCAATGTTTTGGCTCCGAGAAGAGAGAGGAAACCTCTGCAGTCAGCATTTGGCCAGTGGAAGCCACCCCTTATCAGCAGGGCCCCTGTGAAGGCAAAGAGGTGGGTTTTTCGGGAGAGGGTCCCCGGGCTTGGTCTACCTCATTCTCCTTTCCTGGAGTCCAGGATCCTTCTGGCCCAGCCCGGAAGGCCTAGTACCAGCTCCCCAGAGCTTCTTTCTCCTGGTTCAGAATTGTGCAAGGGAGGTTACACGATGATGTTACTGTTGAGAGAACTTGATTGAAGTGGACTGGGCTTACTGTTTCAAGGCCTCCCCATTTCTCCATTGCTCTTGGAAAGGACAGGTTCCCTCTCCTTAAACCCCAGAGGGCCTAGGTTCATGGAAACATAGACCTCACATTCCTGCATCTTTTCTGAATAGAGAGAATGGCCAATTTATTAAAGATGGCCTGGTTGCACCCAAATTTCCCAGAGTGAGCAACTCTTACTAGAGAATATTGAATTTCAGTTTTCTCCTCTAGTCTAAAAATACTTTAGGTTGGGCTGGGCGTGGTGGCTCACACCTGTAATCCTAGCACTTTGGTAGATCAAGGCAGGTGGATCACGAGATCAGGCGATTGAGACCATGCTGGCTAACATGGTGAAACCCCGTCTCTAATAAAAATACAAAAAATTAGCCGAGCATGGTGGCACGTGCCTATAGTCCCAGCCACTCAGGAGGCTGAGGCAGGAGAATAGATTAAACACGGGAGGCGGAGGTTGCAATCACCCGAGATCGCACCACTGCACTCCAGCCTGGGTGACACAGTGAGACTCCATTTCAAAAACAAACCAAACCAACCAACCAACCAAACAAACAAAAAAGCACCTTAGGTTGTGGAATGGTGCAAAGCCCAGGGCCACTCCCTTTACCATGTTCCTTGCACCGCTCCAGGCATCATGTTACTCCTGGGGGACTTTGGACAAATGACTTAATGTTTTTGTGCTTTAGCTGCTTCTGTGAAATGGGAATAATAAGAGTTGCTAACTCATAGGGTGGCTGTGAGGGTTAGATGTGTTAACACATCTAACATGCTTTGAACAGTGCCTGGCTCACAAATTGTAGCCATTATTATTATTATTATTATTATTATTATTAGAAATAAGGTCTCACTCTGTTGCCCAGGCTAGAGTGCAATGGCGGGATCACAGCTCACTGCAGCCTTGAACTCCTGGCATCTAGCAATTCTCCAGCTCAGCCTCCAGAGTAGCTGGGACTACACGTGTGCATTTTATGTATGGCTAATTTAAATTTGTGTGTGTGTGTGTGTGTGTGTGTGTGTGTAAACTGGGATCTTGCTGTGTCGCCCAGGCTGGTCTCAGATTCCTGACCTCAAGAGATCTTTTTGCCTCAGCCTCCCAAAGTGCTGGGATTACAGGCATAAGCCACCATGCCCTGTTGACTCGAGTATTATTATCTTCCTGCTCTTTCATCTGTATCTCATTGTTTCTGAAGTGAATCATCATGGGCTAGAGGGTGTGGATGGGGCCTTCCAAGCCCATTTCCCAATGGCTGCCTTCTCTATGTTGGGAAAGCCTTGCTCCAGAGTCTGGACAAACTCCAGGGGCACAGTCCCCCAATTCCAGGAGCACAAACCCCTCTGGAATCTTGGGCAGGTCTCTCTGGCTGGTAACCGGCCACCCAGCCTGGCTCTGTCCCTTGGGGCGAATTGTTCAAATAAAGGAGAAGCCTGAGGGGGCCCCCTGGTCTGCCCTGCCTGCTCCAGATGGCAGCTCATATCAGGCAGGGTTGCGTATCTAAGGTAGGGCAGAAGCCCTTCTTCATTGCTGAGGGTGAGCGTGCCCTGCAACCCCTGGCATCCTTCAGAGACTCTGGAGCCATGGGGTTCACTGCCAGTACTCAAGCCTGTTTGGAAATTTAAAGAAAAAGAAGAGTTCCTATTTTCCCTATTCGTACTGCCCCAGGGAGTTGGATTTTGCAGTTTCTCCGGTGTGCGCTCCTCCTCTCTGCATACCAGCAGGCTGCAGAGGAAGGTTTCCGTAATGTTTGGAAACATGGGAGGTAGTTTAGTAAATGGCCCGTTCTGGCAGTGCCGCTCATCCATGTTTTCCAAAATGCGTGTTATTTCCACTTTAGTCTCGGCTCCCCAATCCGCAATATGTTCTGAAGTGTCAGTTCTAAATGCAGCTCGTCCCTTGCGCAGTGGGGAATCGTGGTGTGGCTCTGCGGCGTGGGCCAGGGCGCCTGGTGATGCAGGTGCACTTGGAATTCTATATAGGCACCCACATGACACCCCAACATCTTCCCACCCTCAGCAGAGAGATGTGAACTACTCGTGGCCTTGAACTGAAGAAAGAGAATTACTCTCTTGGGCTTGGACTGGCAATTTAGAACTGATGGAGATTGTGGGGAAAGGATGCACAGGGCAGGTTGGGGCGTGGAGGCTTCTTTTCTGTAGCATGGCCCAGGCCCTGGGATGGGAAACACTCAAAACTTCCCTGCCTGGAAGTGGACAGTAGTCCCAAGGCTGTTTCCACAGGGGCCATAATAGCCTGTGGGGACATGAACAATTTAGTCAACCAGCCCCGAACATCTGAATCATTTAGAAATCTGAATGGACTGGATTCCAATCCAGCTAACATTTATGGAGCCTCCGGTGTGTGGCCAGCTCATGCCTGTTGTTTTGAGCGTGCCTGGCGGGAGCTCCTGTCTGGTTGATGTGGGGCACATATGCCACCGTGTTCCGCTCAGGAAACATGTATTGAGTGCTGCTTTTGTGCCAGGCTTGTGGATTCCTAGTTGAACGGAGATGGGAAGAGACCTCATCTCCTACTTCCCTGCCCAGGGAGTCCTGGGTGGTCCCAGAACTGTTCAGCAGAAGCATTTGCTTAATCCCAAGGCATTTTGTTCTTTAGGAATTCCCATCCTATTTCTTATCCAAAAAGAGACACGGATGCGGAAGCTGAAATTTGTCATTGTACACAAAACATTCTGTTCTCTTCATCTGGTTATTTGATGGGAAACAGTGGCATTTGGATGCCTGTTTATTTCTCACTGTTGGGAAAATAATCCTGTCCCCAGCAGGCTTGCCCCTCCCTGTCCTCCTCCAACACAGGGCCTGGGTTTCTGGGGAGCTAGGCACCATGGCCCTGGAGAACTGAGACTTTCCTTGGATCTTCCTGTTGTAAATTCTTGGCTGTGGGCTCTGCAGTGCAGGAGGGAGCGGGGGTTCCAGAGCGATGATTTGAAAATAGGAAGGAGAGATGCCAGATACATAAAAAGCACATGGATTTTTCACACTGGGGGTAGGGGGGAATCAAAACAAAATCTCAATTCTGAACAATAGACCCAGCGTGCAAAACTCCAGTTCATGAGCTCGTTAGGAGTCAAACGCCACCGAACCCATGCCAAAAGTGGGCCTGTAACCCAAGAAATCCTTTTGGAAGGACAGTCAATATCTGATCCCAGGAATAAGGGGAACCCCTGTGTGTGAAGAGAAGATCCTAGGTTCAGCTGTGCCTCCCTCCTCCGGGGATCTCGGGTTTAATGTTGGCCCTTTTTGGAATCCATACAGCACCTTTCTCATGGGTTTAAAAATAGACTCCAGGACTGCCAACCCTCTTAAAAAGAACATGATGGAGATTGGTGCCAACTCTGTGGGGCCTGATCCGGGCTCTAAATAGACCCCTGCACTTGCCATGCCTTATTCCAGCCAAAGCCGGGTGCCCAGGGTACCTTAATTGACCACTGGGCACTCCCCACACAAAGTTAAATAGAAAAACAACCAAGACTATTCCTCTCTCCTTTTCTTCTGTCACCGCCATCAAGGTTAAGAAGGAATGACCAGGTTTAGAGGGGGTCAGGCTGGATTTCTGATTCAATTCAATGTGACATTTGTGTGAAACATTCTGTAGAGTTCCTTCCTAGTTAATAACATTTCCCCGACAGCAATACTCCTGGTGGCCGACACACTCTCCAGGATGGTCACTGGCTGGCTCTGCATGGTGATAAACCGAGCTGCCTTTCTCAGTAAAGGGTGGGGTTCCTGGTACCCACCCTTATCGGTGGTGCCCAGAGTCTCTAGGAGCCGGGGCAGCTCCTTGGGTGGGTGGGGCAGAACAGATAGAAGGAGGGTCAGGAGCCGAATGGGTCAGCGAGCCACAGCCAGCGGCAGGACACTGCAAGGGCAGCTGTGGACAGGGAGCATGGGGACACAACTGCATCCACACGTTGTTTTTTGCTGCCAAGAATATGGGCGTTGAAAAGGGTGCATTATAAACCCAAGAGGTCTGGGTGCAGAGCAGAGCTTAAAGGTTTCTTGGGATCCTGATCTTGGCCATGGGTGTTTGACCCTGGGTCAGCAGTGATGAGGCCCTGATTTTCTAGTGTAGAGGCAAAATCAGTGACATTCCACACCTCTGAGGGAGATGTTAACCTTTGACAAAAGCTTTAGTTGAGAAAAAAGGGAAGGAGGGAAGGAGGAAAAACGAGCGTCAGCTGTCACTGAGGGAGCACCTACCATGTGCCAGAAGTGGTGGTCAGCATTTTCACATTATTCTCCCAATACTGGAGAGATGGGTGAAACTAGTTTCATTTTACTGATGAAGAAATCAACTGATGATGAAATAACTGATGATGAAAAGTTATTTCCTTTATCAAGAGCCGTGCAACTCACTGTGGGAGACCTACTGACTTTCTGTCCAGAAAGCAAATAGTGTTGTTGCTATTGAGTTCTGGGTTTGAGTTGATTGCATAGGAGGGTTAAGCGGGACGGTCATTGCCACAGGTCCTGAGCTGCCAGGACACCCTTCTCTCAAATCCTGGGGCCACCCTGATCTCAGCTCTGATGTCCCTGTAGAGAGGAGCCACCTCATGTCCCCTACTGGTCACCATTTGAAGCAGCCTGAACCTATTCCCCCAAATCATCCTGGGGAGGCAGAGTCACCTGAGAATCCCACTCGTGTGGGATGGGATTCTCTGCTGCAGGCTTGTGTTCTTCCAGCTTATGAAATCCCTGTAGAAATTCACAGGCAGTCCCTCGAGTGTCCCAAAGTCCCTGTCTATCCTGAGAACAGTTTACTGCACCAAGCCAGAAGTGAGCTGGGGGTTTAAGTGCTGCACAGTCAATTTCTTCCCTTTCTTCTCTCCCACACCATCCCCGCTTGGCGTAGCTGCATGTGGCTCAGAGGACAGAACCTCACAGGCAAGGCCTCCAGCGTTTCATTATGCTTGTCTGCAGAGAGCGCTGCAAAGAGACAGTTGGTACAATATTTAGCAAGATGGGAAAAGCCTGCAGACTCCATGAAGCCATAGGCTAGAACAGTGGCCTGTGTCTGCTGAGTCTTCAACCTTTTCTTCAGCCCATCAGTTCCTTTCTGATGGTTTATTTTGATCTCATCGATAGATTTTAGCACACTAAATGCCTACATTAAAATGTGCAGCCTTGAAGTATGAACAAAATGGAGATGGAGAAGCAAGATGATTATTTGTGGTCTAAGGGTGTGGTCATGAGGGAAGGTTGAGGGGGCAGTCAGTTATCGGGAAAAGAACAATGGTTTAGCTTTCTGAATCCCTAGAGCCCAAAGGGATCCTTCTAAGATGTACAGCTCACCCAGTGATCTCTATGCCAGATCAAAGGGTGAGTTATCTTTTTCTATCCTCAAGGATCTCCGGCAAAGATTAACCTCTTTCCGAATAATGAGTTCTGTTAAGTCACGTATCTCTTATAGCTGGAAATTTCTTTCTGTGGAATCTAAATCTTTTCCATAGCAATTGAACCCCAAGACTTACAGTTTCTTTATGACTCATGGAAGTGGTGGGGACGTCATTCTTCTAACACCAGTCGGCATCACTGTGTCTAGCACTGCCCAGCGCTATGCCCGTCACATAGGGGAGTAGGTGGGGAAAGCGAGGGAGAGGGACTGGGAATTTGGAACTTGAGAACCAAGCTGTCTCTGCCTGGGAGAGACAGTTATAATTCTGTTCTGGTGCCAGGCCACCACACCTGGGACCGGGCACCATATAATTAGCTCCATTGTGGCATTCCAGGCTGCAGTGCTGGAGTTTGGCTTTCAAGGGCTCTCTCCTTAGCCTTATCAGCTCAGCCCCTTTAGCCCCAGGCCTCACCGAGCAACATGTCTGTAGCTGTGTCCTTTCTCCTCTTGGGCCTTGCCTGACTCATCGCCTGTCTAAGTTTCAAAGCCTCAACCCTAATGAGGTCATGACTAATGTCAAGAATTCTTGGCAGTTCTGAGAACTAAAGTCCTCTAATAACACTTCAGCATCTTTCCCATTACACTCAGAGCACTGTTTGTTGTATTCAGCTTCTGGTCCACTGTGACTATCGCATCTTTTTCTTTGTGATTGTATATCACCCACAGCATTGTAGAAAGAAAGACACAGCTTAAGAATTAGAAGAACTACGCACAAAAATGGGACTGGGAATGTTTTTGCTACTGAGCTTTGAATATTTTATTTATAAGATCTGTTTATCTTACCTTTAAGAAAGATACTCTGAATATATAGAACTCTCAAAACTCAATAAGAAAACAAACATTCCAATTTAAAAATGAACAAAAGATTTGAACAGCTCTATCACCAAAGAAAATATATAGATGGCAGATGAGCACCTGAAAAAGATGTTTAACATTACCAGTTATTGGGGGAAATGCAAGAGACCTCGTCTCTACCAAAAAATTTAAAAAATTAGCCATATAGTGCATCTATCAGGATATCTGAATTAAGACAGACCATACCAAGTCTTGACAAGGATGTGGACTGCCCGGCAGGAGGCAGGGATTACCAAGGGGCGTGAGGAAGCTTTTGGAGGTGATCGTGCATTATCTTATGTGGCCATGGTTTCATGGGTATACATATGTCAAAACTTAGCAAATTGTACATTTTAAATGTGCAACTCATAGTGTGTCAATTAATCCTCAAATCGTTGCTGAAAAATAGTATCTCTTCCAGTTCATTATGCAAGTCAATTGCATTCGTGTTTTTGAAAGTATTATATATATTATTCAGCCATTTGAGCAGGGCGTTTTCTCTCTCTCTGTAAATATTAATGTTGGAACAGTGCATTAGAATCCCTTGAGATATTCCACTGGGCTGTGATCAGGGCTGTTCCAGTAACCATCATTTATTAATTGGAGTTCTCTATGTAGAGGATTCTAGCAAATCCTGAAGGTGGTTTTCAGAGGCATGAGGCAAGAGACCTGGAGGTCTTAGCAGCATGTACCTGGGGTGGGACGGGGCTTCGTGCCTTTCATTCAGATGGGCTACTGCCTTCCAGAGGGCACCGATCCTCAAGTTCAGCCCCAGTTCTGTGGAGGATCTTGTGCCTAGAGAAATCTCATAGTGTCGTTTTCAAATACCAGTTTTTTAACCCCATGGAGAGGAGTTAGTTGTATTATTACACTTCAGATCCCTCCTTTTGACAACATCCTGGCCTTTTCTCTTGATCTTTGATTATCCTGCTCCTTGTAACACTCCCTCCCCTCCCCCATTGCTTCATGGTTTTGCAGAGTACCTGACTTTGTAACACACTCTCACAGTATTTTCTTCTTTTTAAATTTTAAATTTTTATTTTTTTAGAGACAGGGTCTTACTCTGTCACACAGGCTGGAGTGCAGTAGTACAATCATGGCTCACTGCAGCCCCTAACTCCTGGGCTCAAGTGATCCTCCTGTCACAGTCTCCTGAGTAGTTAGTTAGGACTATAGGCATGTGCCACCATGCCTGGCTAATTAAAAACATTTTTTTTTTTTTTTTAGTAGAGATGGGGTCTTGCTGTGTTGCCCAAGCTGGTCTTGAACTCCTGGCCTCAAGCAATCCTCCTGCCTCAGCCTCCCAAAGTGCTGGAATTATGATCCTTCAAGATCTTCCCCCACATTGTCTCTTCCTGGCGCTGAGCACACTGTTAGGAATCTTGCCAGTGCTGCTGGTGGCAGGGCTTTGGGTCAGTTTGGCTCTGAACCAGTTGGACCCACCATTTACTAGTGGAGACCCTGGTGTGACCCTGGTTGTGACTCCCTGGGCTCAGTTTCTTCATTTATCCAACTGCAGTAGCTGTTGCCTGCCTTATGGGGTAGCCATGAGGATTTAAATGAGATAATGCAATATGCCCATCAGCTAATAGGCGCTCAGCGTACCAGTTCCTCGGCAATGCACAGCTGTACCGTACAGTGTCAGGGCAGAGGGGGACAGGAAAAGAGCATTTGGTATTTTATCTTGACTGTGATTTGAAGCCAGCACGAAGCCGGCTCATGAAAGAAAACACCTATGATCTGAACAAGCCATATTGCCAGGGGCCCAGTTACCTGACACTGCTTTTACTGACGGTTCCCTCATCACTCCGGATTGAGCCTACTCTTCATGATGTCACCCCAAGACTTCCCCAAAACCCCAGACATGGGTTTTGACATCTGCCCCTGAAATGGCTGCATGAGAAGGTGATGGTGGTCCCAGGCCAGAATACTGGAGCTGACTGCGCGGACACAGCCTCGGGTGACGCTAGTTCACCGCCAGCGTCAGAGCAGTGCGGGAGGCAGCGGGAGTGACAGCTCTGCCCTCCTGCAACCCAGCTGCGTCTCGCGTGGCGGCTCTCAGGCAGAATCTGGAATAGGCTGATTAACTGGTATCTCAGGACACGATGGAAGAGCTCAAAACATGCAAATCGGTTATGGGGCATAAATAGAGTTTGCTGGGCTCACCCCGGCCGCGTCTCGGCGGGCTCCGGGGCCCATTTACCCGGGCTTTGGGGCGGCGGGAGGCAGGGCGGGAGGCCATGCGGCTTGGAGCTCCTCACCTCCATTGGACGTGTGTGCCTCCCCTCCGCAGGGGCAGGACGCCCGCCCCGCGCCCTCCCGCCGGCCGGCACCTGCAGCTGGGGCCGCACCCCGCCCGCGCCCCCGCGCACCCCCTCCGCAGGGCTTGGCAGCAGGTGCCTGCTCTCCAGAGAGCGCTTCGCATTAACTTTCCCATCTGACATAATCATGGAGAGAAAATGAAGAGATCCCATTAGCGGCTGGCGGGCGGGCGGGAGAGCGCAGGGCCGGGGCGCATCGGATCCCTGCCGGGGCCGGGGCCGGGCGAACGGAGGGCGCCTGTATTTTTAGCCAGATGCCGCGTAACTTGCTGGCGCTCCCCGCGCCGCCCAGCAGATAACCGGGAGGGGGAGCGGGAGCCGGGCTCGGATTTCAGCGCGGGCGCCGGACGATGGCAGCGCGACAGAGCAGGTCCGGGCCAGACTCTGCGGTGAGTGCACGAGCTGTCGCGGTGGCTGGGCCGGAGCCGGCGCGCGGGGATCCGGGCCGGGGCCGGGGCTCTGCGTCGGTCCTGCGGGCTGCGGCTCTGCACCCGGCTCCCCGGCGCCAACTTTCTCCGGCGGGTGCGGGCACGCGCGCCGGGGCTGCCCTTCTGCTGCCTCACGCCGGGCGCCGAGGCTTCTAGCAGGATCCAGGGGAAGATTCCTCTGGCCTGGAGGCTGCGGCCGCGGAGGGGCTGGAGACGGGGCCAGGAGGCGGCGGGACCTGTGGCGGGCCCGGGAGAGGCGCACGGGCAGGAGCGTGCAGCCGCCACCCGGGTGCCCCGAGGGGGTTGGGCCCTGGCCGAGGCCGTGTCCCCTCACCCCAGGGGGAGAGCCTGGCCGCGCAGATTCAGGCTGGGGTGGGGGATGCACAGCCTTGGGCTGGACGGGCGCCTGGTCTGCGACGCGTCTGGCCCCGAAACTTAAGAAACGCGAGGCGTCCAGAGGCCCCCAGGTAGCCAGAAATGAATGGGGCCAGAGGAAGGCAGACCTGTTGGGCGCCCTGGCAAGCCTGGAGCTCCCCGCTGCTGTCCCCCGAGATCCTCGCAGCCCTCTGGCAGGATCCCCATTTTAACAATGGGGAAATGGAGGTTTGGGGCCTTAGATGAGCACAGCATCAAGTGGCCGAGCAGCGCGTCCCAGCCAGGTCTTCCCCAGCGACGTCCCAGCCCACCCTGCCAGGCCTCCAGGGTGGGGAGCAGACAGCACAGGGAACCCCAAGGATTTTCCCAAGGCTCTGAGTTTGGGTTGAGAGATTAAAAGAGAGCCCAGCACTCCTGCTCAGGCGTCTTGTTTCCCCATTGACACCTTTAGCCTGTTCATTTTATTTTTGCCAGTGGCAGTCAGACTGGGGGGGCTGGAGACAGTTTGTAAAGCTGTAACAGCACAACTTTCTGAAAGGCAAAAGGAAAGAAACATAATAACACACACACTCACTAGGGCCCAGCGTTCACCTCTGTTTCTCCATCGTCAAGGGAGTAAAGGCAGGGCTACCCCAGTGTGCTGGCTGGGGATAGCTGTGTTTCCTGATATCCCAGTGCTGTTCTGAGACCCCCCCAGGCACAAGCAGACAGCTCCACATCAGGGATGCTGCCTGTCACCGGGCTGGGCTGCAGATCCCCTAGGAAAGGACCTGGAGTTTCTTCCTGAGAGCTCTGACAATGGCTGTGTTCAAGAAGCTGCGTTTTGCTCCAACAAGGCCCTTTGGGAAAGTGGTATTGCCTTCTTGCTGTTTACAGCAATTGACATTAGCTCAGTTTCCATTCACCTTTCTAGACAGGAATTTTGTGCTAAAGATCTTGAGAAGGTCAGTCATGACCTGTCCTGGGGAAAACTTAGGGCACCCCAACTCCCAGAGAAGGTGTGAGGAGGCCCTGGGGTTCTCTCATCTTGGTCTGCCTGCCTAGTGTTTCCGCACGTCCCCTACTCATGAGTGACAGCATGTTGACATTCTGCAGCATGCTTCCGGCCTCTCCCTCCCAGGATACCATAGCCCCTTCGCTCCCCATCTATTGCTATATTAGTATCTGCTCAGGAAGTGCAAGTTTAATAATAGTCTGGGTGTCTCAGGTAACCAGGATTCACCACCCTTTCAGAGCAGGCTTGATGAGAACTTGAGTCCTAGGAGGAATTCTATTCCCTTCATTCTCTTCCATTTCCTTCCTCCTGACATCGACACAGCCTCCAAACCCAGGCCGAAGGCTCTCTCCAGCCAGAGCTGAATTGGAGAGGACCCTTATGAGCACTAGAAAATGATGAGGCTGGCACAGTGGTCAAGCTTGTAATCCTAGCATTTTGGGAGGCTGAAGTGAGAAGACTGCTTGAGGCCAGGCGTTCAAGACCAGCCTGGGCAACCTAGGGAGACCTTATCTCTACAAAAAATAAAGCAATTAGCCAGGTGTGGTGGTGCATGCCTGTAGCTCCAGCTGTTCGTGGGGAACGGGCTGCTGAGGCAGGAGCATCTCTTGAGCCCAGGACTTTGAGGCTACAGTCAGCTATAATCGCACCATGGGGGGAACCGCTCTGCAAGGAAGAGGGAGACACTGTCTTCAAAGAGAGAGAGAGAGAGAGAGAGAGAGGCAGACAGACAGAAAGAGACAGAGAAAGAGACAGAAAGAAAGAGAGGAAGGAAGGGAGGGAGGGAGGGAGGAAGGAAGGAAGGAAGAGAAGAAGGAAGGAAGGATAGAAGGAAAGAAGGGAGGGAGGAAGGAAATGATTGACCTAGGAAGCGCTATAGCACAATAGTTGAGAGAAAGATTCTGGAAGTATGCTGCCTAAACTCAAATCCTGGCCAAGCCACGTATTAGCTGTGTGACTTTGGACAAGTTACTTTCCTGTGACTTTCACTTCATCCGTAAAAAGGAGATAATAAAACACGTGCCTTGTGAGATTATTCCGAGGAGGGAGTGAATTAATATATGTGGTGTGCTTCAAACCTAGGGAGAGCTTTGTGAAAGTATAGGTGTTTTGTTTTGAAAGGAAGTTCAGGGACATCACATGGATTAGATAGCAGGGATGCAGGCCCAGCAGAATGTCTGCCGTGTGCAGACCCCCAGACAGGCACACGGGTAGAATTAGATGAAAACAAAGCTGGAGATGAGGAGGGGAAGAGACACCAGAAGACAGCTTTGGTGGGGCGCACAGTGGAGGTGCCAGCACCTCACTGGTGACCAGGGTTTGTGAACACGGTGGGTAGTTTTCTGTACAGGAAACAGGCAGGCCTTCTGGCCTCCTGGCCCCCTGGTCTGGGGATGGATGAGATGTGGAGAGGGCCAGTCATTCTGCTCCGGCTTGTCGTAGCCCAGAGATGATCAGGTTTATATTTTGTTGCTGTGGTTTTTCGGGTCAGTATGCGTTCAGGTAAATATTTTGAATGGAACACATTGGATTCTTTGGACACACCTCCTGCCCTGTTGCATTTGCTGGACGTACTGAGGGTAGGTCATTGAACTGGAGCAGTTGGACTAGATAGATGGGCAGTAGGGGCTCAGCAGAACAAGATGGTAAAGATGAGTCACATCCCAACTAGGGCCATTTGCTCTGTAGCTGAAATATTGCCTGGCCCCTAGGGGGTTCTCAGTGAATACTCTTGGAATGGATTCACGGGTGCATGCGTGCACAGATGACCCCTTTATAACACAGTCACTTGATTGTTCAGGTCAAGAGGGCAAGGACCTATATTACGAGTTATTATTTTCTCTTTGCCCTAGTGGGATATTGGACTTGAAATAGAACCCCAGTAAAGACATTGTAGAATTAAACCGAGTGATGCGTAGTTGCTACTGTGATGCAAATGGCATCATTATCTGTAGTTCACCTCCCAGATGCCCAGAGGATCCTGCTGGGTCCTGACTACTCTCTGTCTGTAGAAGACCAAATTAAAAAAAAAAGAAAAGAAAAGAAAAAGCCTTAGCTATTGCACTTCACCGCTAACTATCCAGGTGACCTTAGCCGGTCATTTTACTTCCCTGGGCCTTAATTTTATCATCAGTGACAAGAAGGGCTGGAACTAGATCTCTCCTTTCTAGAGACCTGTCTTGGTCTGAATAGAGTGCCCAGGGACAGAGCCTAGACCTAGTGGGAACTCCCAGCATGTTTGCTCTTCTGTGGATTGACTGTTTAATTGGGAGGGGCATGTAGGCCTGCCCAGCCACCAGTTTCTTAGGGCTCTCTGGCCCTCAGGCTTGAAACTGCCAGGAATGCCCTTGGGGTCAAGGGCAGTGGAAAGGCAGAGGCTTCAGTGGGGTACCCCTGGATTGAATCACCCTGAGTGTTTATCTGCAGAACTTGGGCAAGTTATTAACCTCTCCAAACCTCAGTTTCATCACCTCTAAAATGGGGAAAATAATTCTACCTACCCACAGTTATGATAAGAATTAAAAGCTATAATGCTGGTAATGCATTTGACCCAATGGTTGGTATTATGGTCTTAGTATTCCATTATGCAACGGCAGAAATGGTTTAGCCTTCCTCAGTCTAGTCCAGATGGGGCTTCCCTTACCCTCTATTTGTGTGCTTGTCTATTTGACATAAATATTCTTTTTTTTTTTTTTGAGATGGAGTCTCAGTCTGTCTCCCAGGCTGGAGTGCAGGGCCACAATCTCGGCTCACTGCAAACTCCGCCTCCCAGGTCCGAGTGATTCTCCTGCCTCACCCTCCCAACTAGCTCGGATTACAGGCATGCACCACCACACCCCAGCACTTTTTGTATTTTTAGCAGAGACAGGGGTTTCCCCATGTTAACCAGGCTGGTCTCTAACTCCTGGCCTCAGTGATCCCCCCTCCTCGGCCTCCCAAAGTGCTGGGATTACAGGAAACACAGCACCCAGCCAGTTTGTCATACATATTCTTATTTGCTTTCTGGATTCAATACTTTGAACAGTCAAACAGTATCATCAATGGATATCGCATCTATTTTTACCTACCCACTCTCAGGTTTTCAGCCTGAATCCTATTATTGCACTGTAAACGGTAGTTAATTGATGGGAGAAACGTCTCTTTAACACTCTTATTCTTGGGGAATAATATAGTCTTTTTCCTAATAATTGAATCCAGACAGACTTTTTGAATCAGCAGGCATAAATAGACATTTATCTGAGAGACTAAACCTTGACTGGGTTTTCTCTGGAAACCCAGCTCATGGCTGGAGAGCCAACAGCTTGATCTTCATTTCTGAAATATTTCCTGCCCCACAGATGCCTTGCTGAGGCACCTAGGATGTGAATGCCATGTGCTTTAGGTGAAGGGAGGCCTTGGCCTAGCAGACACCTAATGCTTTGGAGGCTTCAAAAGAGATAGAAGACTTGGCCTCTGCCCCAAGAAGCAAACAGTTTGTCTGGGGAGACAAGTCTTGCCTGAATTAAATAGCTAGAGAAAGAGATATTTTAAATGCATTAAAAAAAAAAAAAAAAAAAAAAGCTCCTGTTTTGTGGTTCCTAGATTTAAAGATGGCAAATACTGAGAGTCTAAGCACAGTGTCATTCGTGCAGGAAGTAGCCATCATTGGGGCCTTGAACGGAAAAAAGAAGATTGGAATCAGCAAACCAGAGTGAGAGCGAGACGGAGCTTCAGGGCCCAGGAGGAAGAAGGTGCAAGCCAGGAGGTAGACAGAGCATAGGAATGTCGCAGAGGGCAAGGGAGGCGAGGGGAAGGGGCCCTCCTGCCGCTGTGGAGACAGCAAGATGAGTGTGTGTCTGTCATGAGCGGGCAGCAACAGGGCTTGGACTTGAACTTGAACTTACATCATAGGGGGCCCATGTGGGACCTAAGGTTGGGGAGGGCTGGCAGAAAGTCAGGGTTTGGGGAAGAGCAGTGTGGCAGTGGTGGAGGAGGTTGGCTGGGAGGCAGAGTGAGGAAGCAGCACTTCTGCGGGCCTGGGGTTGCGGGCAGGGGGTGGGGGGTGGTGTGGGGCAGCACCTGAGTGTGGAGGGAGGACCCTCCTGTCTGGAAGGCTGGAGAACCTTACTGCTGATGCCCTGGGGATCCCCTGTTTCAGTGGTGAAGACGTGAAGTGCTGCTTTGGGGAGGAGGATGAGAGATCCATTTGGTCTTCAGCTGTAGATTTGGAGTCTTCTGTGTTCAAGGGTGTTCAAAGGTGGTCATTGCTAATGTGTGTATTAGTTTCCTGTGGCTGCTGTAACAAATCGCCCGACACTTAGTGGCTTAACGCTTCAGAAATGTGTTCTCTGGCCGTCTGGAGGCTGGAGGTCTAAATCAAGGCCTCCATAGGGTCACACTCCCTCCAGGGCTTCAGGGCCCTCTTCCATACTTCTCCACTGCCCAGAGGTTCCTTGCTTCCTTGTGTGTGGCTAAAGTCACTCCAGTCTCTGCCTTTGCATAGCCTCACCTCTGTGTGTATATGTGCATGTGCACATGTGCGTATGTGTGTGTGCATATGAGTGTGTGTGTGCATGTGCATATGTGTATGTATGTGTGCACACACATGCATCTCTGTGTGTGTGCATGTGTGTATATGAGTGCATGTGTGCATGTGCATATGTGTATGTGTGCATGTGTGTGCGATTGTGTGTCTTCTCCTTTTCTGTCTTTTCTAAGGACACTTGTCATTGAATTTAGGGCCAGCCTAGGTAATCTAGGATGATCTCATCTAAAGATCCATGACTTAATTACATCTGCAAAGAATTTTTTTTTTCCCAGAAAAGTTCACCTTCACAGGTTCCAGGGATGAGAGTGTGGACATATCTTTTGGGGGGCACCATTCAGCCCACTGCAGCACTTTGTTTTTGAGGAGAGCGGGTAGAGGAAGGAGACAGAGTGCGGGTGGAGAGGAAGCCACCAGGTGTGGGTCTTGTGTGGGAATGGCATCACATGCTCCTCCTTGTCATATGACCACTCTCACCCCTTCAACTCAGCCTTGTGTGTTACTATGTGCCAAGCAGTGTTTATTTCCTTTAAACATCATGAAAGAGAACAAGAAAGACTTTATTTTCCCCAGCTTACAGATAAGGAAAAGGAAGCCAGGAATGTCTACTTAGTTGAGGGCACTGAGCTAGACACAGTGGAGTGGCTCTGAGCCTAGGCCGCTGACTCCAATGCCCTAGGACTGGGCTTCAACCATTACATTTGTCTTTGTGAGCGTATTAGTCTGTTTTCATGCTGCTAGTAAAGACGTACCTGAGACTGGGTAGTTTATAAAGGAAAGAGGTTTAACAGGCTCATAGTTCCACGTGGCTGGGGAGGCCTCACAATCATGGTGGAAGATAATGGAAGAGCAAAGACACATCTTACGTGGTGGCAGGCAAGAGAGTTTGTGCAGGGGAACTACCCTTTATAAAACCATCAGATCTCATGAGACTTATTCACTATCACGAGAACAGCCTGGGAAAAGCCCGACCCCGTGATTCAATTACCTCCCACTGGATCCCTCCCATGACACATGGGAATAATGGGAGCTACAATTCAAGATGAGACTTGGGTGGGAACACAGCCAAACCATATCAATTAGTAAACTTTATCATCCTCAGCTCGCACTCTCTCTGGCTGTCACTCATCTTTAAAGCAAACAGATGTTCCTGGGGTCAGGGTCTGAGATGCATGGGGTGGGTGACATAGCACCAGCTAAGGAACCGAAGGGCTTCACTCTCATTCAAGAAATCTGGCTAGCGGGGCGCCTGGTGTTAAAGCTGAGACTGAGCTGCAGAGCTGGGAGGTCCAGCTCATGGATTTCTGAGCCACACTACCTGCATCTGAGTCCCGCTGTGCCTCCTCCCTGCTGTGGGACCCTGCATAAGGCACTTATGCTCTCTGTGCCTCAGCCTGCTCATCTGTAAAATGAGACTCTGCAATCCTACTTACCTCTTGGGTATTTAAAACGAGGATTAAATGCATATCTGTGCACATGCATGTTTATGAATATATATTATAGCCATCTTTCAGTATCTGTGGGGGATTGGTTCCAGAACCCTGCAGATACCAAAATCCACAGATCCTCAAGTTCCTCATATCAAGTAGTATAGTGTTTGCATATAACCTACCCACATCCTCATGTATACTTTAAATCATCTCTAGATTACTTATAATACCTAATACAATGTAAATGCTTTGTAAATAATTGTTGTACAGCATTGCTTTTCTGTTAGCATTATTTTTTATTTTAGTATTGTTATTTTTAATTTTTTTCCTGCAAATTTTCTATCCACAGTTGGTTGAATAAATGGGTTTGAGTGTATATGTAAAGTGCTGATAACAGCTCTTAACACATAGTAAGTGCTATGTGCTGTTTACTTAAAAAACAAAAACACAGGGCCAGGCATGGTAGCTCATGCCTTTAATCCCAGCACTTTGGGCGGCTAAGGCAGGAGGATTGCTTGAGCCCAAGAGTTTGAGACCAGCCTGGGGAACATAGTGAGACCCCATCTCTAAAAAGGAAAAACAAACAAAAACACAACACAACTCCAAAGAGCCCATGCTTGGTTTCTTTGGAGCGTGGATTCATGACTCCTGGGACCAGAGACCTCTGTGATATCGCAGACTCTTTAGCAAGACCGTAGAGCCCCCGAAACCTCAGAGCAGAGAAACACCAGGCTGTGTTGTGCACTTGTCACCAGAATGGGCTCCCTCTCAAAGGCTGGTTCTTCCTGAGTCCAAGCCAAGAACGTTTGCTTATAAAGATACCAAAAGGGGGCCAGGCGCGGTAGCTCACGCCTGTGATCCCAGCACTTCGGGAGGCTGAGGTGGAAGGATCGCTTGAGCTCAGGAGTTTGAGACCAACCTGGGCAACATAGTGATGCCCTGTCTCTATAAAAAAAGTTTTTAAAAAATAGCTGGGCGTGGTGGTGCACACCTGTAGTCCCAGCTACTTGGGAGGATCTCTCAAGCCCAGGAATTCAAGGCTGCAGCAAACTGCGCATGTGCCACTACACTCCAGCAGCCTGGGTGACAGAGCAAGACCTCTCTGTCTTACAAAACAAAAAACAAAAAATTAAAAGAAGGGAGGCCTGGGTGCAAAGACAGCTCACCCCAAGAGCAGTCCATAGGGCTATGGGGCTCCTGTGCCTACTGGTGTCACACGTCAGAGGGTGCAGAAGCTGCTGTAGGGGCCCGGGGCTTGAATGGGGTGGCGAAGTCATGAACGCACACAGGACACTCACTGCCTGCTGTTTTTCCTCACAGGCTGATGCTGCTACCAGCTTTCTGAGAGCAGCAAGATCAGGTAACTTGGACAAAGCTTTGGATCACCTGCGGAATGGGGTAGATATTAACACCTGTAACCAGGTAAGTGGGATGCAAGCAGGCCCGTTATCTTTGAAGAATAGCTCTTGGCTGATGCCATTTCCTGAGAGCTTTGAAACTGCCTCTCTTAACCTTTTCCCAGTGGCCTCAAAACTCCCCCAGGGCTTCTGCCTGCAGAAGGCCCTAACCTTGGTATTTCCACTCCCGGTGTGGCCCAGGGCCCCACAGAGAAGGGCTGATGCCTGAACAGTGTGAGTGAAGCCCGCACAGATCCCCTGCAGCCTCCTCTCTTAGAAGTTGCAGTCGGTCCCGCTGTTGTCTTAGCATATGTGGCCTTTGAATTGCAGCAGGAGGAAGAGCCTTTGAAAGATGCTGTGTCAGTAGGGACGTTCAGTCTCCTTTGTCCACCGGCAGTCTGTGTGGGTTCTCGGCTGACCTGAGAAGAAAGTTGATGAATGAGGCCCCGCTTGGGTCAGGGGCTGATGAAGGTGGGTGGGCTTGGGCTGAGGATGATGAGGCTTGCGCAGAGGCTCTCCAGGTCTTCTGAGCGACACAGCTGAGGCTTAGCTTCAGGAGGGGCTGGCCGGGAAATGGAATGTGTTGGGTTTAGGCTGGAGGGCAGAGACTCAGGCTTGGGGCCAAAGATCCAGGAACTAACTGAGAGAGGAGATGACCCTCCAGGAGGGGCACAGGTGTGTGGCTGGGGCTTGTGGATTGGTGACAGGCTTTGTGTGTGTTTGTTTGTTGCTATTTGCCTGCCAATTAAGTTGTTTAGTTACACATCCTAATTGCTTCTGATTTAGAATACATTTTACCCATTGCAACTTTTTTTAAACCACCTTAGCCATTAAAAATTTGTTCTTAATTGTGGTGAAATATACAGCGTAGAATTTCCCGTTCTTAACTGTTTTTTGGCGTATAGTTCAGTGGCTTCAGGTCCATTCATATTATTATGTAACCATCATCCATCTCCAGAATTCTTTTCATGTTGCAAAAACACTAACACTTCGTTTTCCTCTACTCCCCAGCCCCTGGTGACCACTCTTCAACTTCCAGTCTCTACAAATTTGATTACTCTAGGGACCTCACAGAAGCAGAATCCTGCTGTATTTGTACCTTTGCGCCCGGCTTCTTTCATTTAGCATAATGTCCTCACGCTTCCTCTGTACTTTAGTGGCTTGGGTGACTTTTCCAAGCTAGCAGGGCCAGATTTTCCAAATGCAGGTTAAGTTTTCCATGGAAAATGTGCCTCTGTCCTGCTTCCTCACCCTCTGTTTCCCTGCCCTCCTATCCATGTTTAAAATGCAATATATGGCCCAGTGCAGTGGCTTACCCCTGTAATCCCAGCACTCTGGGAGGCCAAGGCAAGCGGATCACCTGAGGTCAGGAGTTTGAGACCAGCCTGACCAACATGGTGAAACCCCGTCTCTACTAAAAATACAAAAATTAGCTGAGTGTGGTGGCGGGTGCCTGTAATCCCAGCTACTTGGGAGGCTGAGGCAGAAAAATTGTTTGAACCCAGGAGGCGGAGGTTGCAGTGAGCCGAGATCATGCCGTTGCACTCTAGCTTGGGTGACAGAGCAAGATTCCATGTCAAAGATAAAATAAAATAAAATGCAAAATACTACCTGCCTTCAGTCCTAGGACTAAGACCCCATTTGGATTCAGTTGGTCTTGCAGTGGCAAAAATTCACAGCTGAAAGATCAGGGAGGTTGGAGTGGTGTGGTGTGTGATAGGAAACAGAAGTAAGTGTGTGTTAGGAAGCAAAGCCCCTGGCAGTGCACTTCAGAGGGAAGGTGAGGTACATGGACCTGACTGGAATTTGCAAACTGGATGGGGAACCAGGCCCCGCCCCTTTTCTCATCCCTCCACCCAGAAATGCCAACATCCGCATATCCGCCGCCCAAAGGACATTGTGGTGGTTCTAACCAAACATCCAGAGCTCAGGCTTGCCTTTGCATAGCAGATTGAAACCCTGAGCCCATTTTTTGATGCCAAGAGGTGGGTGCAGCAAAGTCTGGGGGCAGGGTGACAGTCCTGGTGTGAGAGTTGCTCAGGAGACAGGGTCTGGGGCCTTCCCATCTCCGCACCCCCAGAAGCAGCTGCACGGGCTGCAGCTGTGTTGCCCCAGCCCCCCGTAGGCAGGGGGTTGCTCTGTCTCTCCACTTGGGACGCGTTCTTGGCCTTGCGGAGATGCACGCCTGCAGGCTTGCTTTATTCTTGCTGTGGCTAGAGAATTGCAGATGCGTTTCTCCGCAGTGCAGTGCTCAGTGGAGGTGAATCACACCTTCAGAGGCCTTCCAAGGGTTAAGATTCCAGCTCTCAAAGGAATCCATTCAGCTGAAATGGGGACAACTGAACGTTTGTGAGACTTGAGCCAGGGCTCATTTTCTGTGTGAAATTGGAAGATTTTGATGCCACCCGGGGAATGGCTATGTCCTGATTGGTCTCCCGTTGGAGAGGCCTTGGGTGTAACTGCCTTGTCACTCTGCCTTCTCTCCTCAGAGCACCTCTTCAGTCTGTTTTGGGCTCAGAGAGCAGTGAGCACCGAGGCATTATTTGCACTTTATTGACACCATTTCCGATCGGCTCAGCGCCAGTGACAAGTGGCTGTCAGCCCTGCTCGAGGCTGAGGGGAGGCTGCTGCCTCAGACTCAAGACTGCAGTCCTGGCTAAGCCTGGCCTCTCTCTCAAAGAGGCTGCTGCTGCAAATTAGGGAATTCGGACAGGATAAACCGAGTACAAAGCCTCTTGCTCCTGGTTAATTCCCATGGCTGCCAGACGTGGCCCTGTTGGTCCCTGTCTTATGGTCTGTGGCTGAGCAGGACGGGTGGCTGCAGGTGGCTGCGCCTGGAAAGGAGCTGGTCAAGGTTGCCTGAATCTCATTCTGGTTGCACAGGGCAGTTTGGTTTTGCTGTTGAGGGGAGAGTCTTGATAGGGGGAGCAGGACTCCAGTGGCCGAACCCATGCCTGCATGAAACACACAAGTGCACCCAGCGGGACAAGCCTGCATCAGCGTCGTGTGCACCAGGGCCAGCCTCTTAATGCGACTAGAGCTTTCTGCTCTTTAAAACATGCATAAAAGCAAGTGCTTATCCCAGGGTCATGGGAAGAGAATTTGCTTTCGGCTTGAATCTTCTGAGCTGATGGACCATGGTGGCAGTAACAGGGCAAATACTTATCCTTACATAAGTAACACACTTTCAAATAGTATGTTTGAAATAGTATGTTTCAAATAGTATGTTTGCCGTAATAGGAAGTAATTACTCTAAGTAGCATGGAAAGAGAAACTCTTGGCTTATATAAGAGACGTCTGAATACTCAGGGCAGTTCCTTGTTGCATAGACTGTGTCTACTAATGTTCTATCGTCGTTATCATTACCATGTCTTTGGGAAAGAAGAAACTTATATGTAAGAACACACACACGCATGCCTACACAAGCCCATTATATGAATGCCGGTTTTAAAACTGATTGTTTGTGCTTTAGATGCTTGTGTCCCGTGTGCTTCCTGTGCATCTCCACGTGCACTCGTGTGTGTGTATGGAGAGCTGGGCTGCAGGGATGGAATCATTCCTTTTTAAAGTCACAGTCCTTATCCTCTCTGAACTGTATGTAGTCTATTGGCAGTAAGAGCTGTTAATCAGATGATCACACAAACAGAATATGCACACCAAAAACCATGTTAGGAGCCATGAAGGGAAGGCAGAGATTCTTATGAGAATATAGGAGAGGGCTGCCCTAGAGTCAGAAGTCAGAGAAGGCTACCATGAGGAAGAGACAGCTGAGCTGAGGGAGGAGCAGGGTTGAATGAGGTGAAGCAAGGGAGAACACGCCTGTCTTAGACAGCAGCCTGGGCAAAGCCCCAGAGGCAGGGAAAGACACAGAGGGTTGAAGGAAGGCCAGAGTGGGGGCGTTGCAGACAGCTCGAGAGGCCAGGCGAGGCGGAGCGGAGATCGTGCTGGAGCTTATAGGCAGGGGCGAGAGTCACAACACTCAGTAACTAAGACAGGGACATAAAGATGGGAACAGGGGACACTGGGAACTATGGGTGGTGTGGTCGGGGCATGGGTGGAAAAACTAACTATTGAGTATTGTATTCACTCCTGGGTGTCGGCATTGTATGTCCTCCAAACCTCAGTGTCACGCAGTACACCCATGTAACAAACCTGCACATGTACCCCCAAATCTAAACTAGAAGTCGAAATTACAAACATCTGGGACAGTGTGCCCCTGGGCCAGAGCCGTGTGTGTGCATACACGTGTATGCTCACCAGCTGCACCAGATGTTAACCCTGTAGTTGCTGACTGAGGGGAAGGGGCCTCAGGTAAGGGACAGTGGCCAGAGAAGCAGGGATAGGGGTACTTAAGAGCCTGTGGCAGGCCGGGCGTGGTGGCTCACACCTGTAATCCCTGCATTTTGGAGGCCAAGGTGAGTGGACCACCTGAGGTCAAGAGTTTGAGACCAGCCTGACCAACATGGTGAAACCGCTTCTCTACTGAAATAAAAAATTAGTCAGGCCTGGTGGTGGGTGCCTATAATCCCAGCTACTCAGGAGGCTGAGGCAGGAGAATCACAGGAGGCAGAGGTTGCAGTGAGCCAAGATTGCACCACTGCACTCCAGCCTGGGCAACAGAGAGAGACTCTGTCACACACACACAAAAAAAGAACCTGCAGCAGTGGCCACTGGTGAGGAGCAGAGCGTTTCAGCATTTAACACCTGTGCAGCTGTATTGCCGTATCCTAGTTGAATATACCCCCTTGTAGAAGCCACATGAAGGAGTCCAGTCTTTCTCTGGAGCGCACAGGGACGTGAACCACAGATTCAAGCACAGGAGTGATGTGATCAGGGGTGTGCTTTAAAGGGTCTCACTGGCTACCTCGTGGAGGGCCCAGTGGTGCAGTTGCGGGAGGGAAGTGCGGGCAGCTTGGATGAGGGTCATGGCTATGGAGATGGAGCAGAGCCAGCAGGCTTGGGTGATGGATTGGATGGGGCACTGTGGGGAAGGAGGCTCGAGAATGACCCTGGGAGGGCTGGCTTCCACAGCAGGTGGGTAGTGGTGCCGTCCGCGGAGATGACGGGTGCCAGGAGTGGAGCAGTGTGTGGAAACACGGGGAAAGGGTCAAGAGCAGAGCTGCATGTGGATCCCAGTAGGGAGGCTCTGAGGAATGCGAGCAGAAATATATAGTAAGCAGTTGGGATATTTGAGCCTGGAACTCAGATAAGAGGTCCAGCCCAAAGATAGATATTTGGAAGTCATTCAGCCTTCGAGGAAGGCGAGTGCTGGCGGGGGCTGATGAGAGCAGTGAGGAAAGGCATGTTGAATATACTCCTACTCGCCCGTGTGGGGTCATTCCACAGGACTCATTAAACACCCACTCTGTGCCAGGCCTATTCTAGGCACTGAACAAGACAGACAAAATAGTCTGCGCGCTCGTGGCTGTGCATGCTGGTGAAGGAAACAGACAATAGCCAAGAGGCACACATGTGAGGAGACGCCGGCGAGGGGGAAGGTCAAGGTGTCTGTTTCTGTGGGGTGGGTGGGAGAGCTCTCTAGGGAGACGACTTCTAAGAGGCCTGGAAGAAGTGAGGGAAAGAGCCATGTGGTTTCTAGGGAACAGCGTTCTTGGAAGAGGAGGAAACACATGCAAAGGCCCTGGGGCAAGAGTGAGAGTGGTTTGCCTGGGGAACAGCGTGGCTGGAGCTGGGTGATGGAAGGGAAGGCGGTAGGCCAAGTGGGAGGAGTGCCTGGGGCCGGATCAAGGAGGGCTTGCATTGGTAAGGGCTTAGATTTTGCCGTAAGGGTGAAGTCATTTGAAGGTGTTACACAAGAGCTGCCTTAAGCTGATGGAGGTTTCTCAACAATCACCCAGGCTGCCGTGTGGAGGATAGTCTTAGGGCACAGGGACAGGAGCAGCGGGACTGGTGAGGAGGCTGGGGTGCAAGGGCCAGACGGGAGCCCGTGGTGGCTTTGAATAAGGGGCAGAGAGGGGAGGTGGGGAGGCCAGAGGACTTGCTGCCCAGGCTTGGAGTGTGGTCACCGCAGATGTGGTGGTCTCGGTACACATTTTGCTGGGGCCTCTTGTGCAGACCGGGACTGGGTCATTCTTGGTGCTGTAGCAGCCACGTAGCAATGTGGTTCAATCTCAGCTCAGCAGCCACTGTGAAGACAGCCCTGATCGCCATAGCTTGAAGCTCTGCCTTTGTGATGTGTCAATTATCTCTCCGAAGGCTCAAGCTAAGCGGGCCCCACCATGCGGTGTGGTAAACCCAGCAGGTCTTCCCTCTCCTGGTGGGCTCCAAGACGCGAGAGGGCAAAACCCGTGACTGGGGACTCTGTTTCTCCATAGTGCCTGGCATAGGGTGTGTGCTATAGTGAATGCCCTGGCATTTGTCTTAATAAATGGCCACATAATCATGCACAGATCAGTATTAGCTTCATATGCTCAGTTTCCAGAATTATTGTTAGATTGTTGTTATCAAATCAAAATATTTTCTCATAGAGACTATAGCAATACAAAAATACTTTCTGGGATGAGTAATTGACTATACACATTGATGAGTTAACCAAATAAAATAAAGCTAGAAGAGAGCAGTGCCACCTTCTGTCCCCTGAATCCCTACAATTGTCAGGTTGACGTGGATGCTCCACTGGGGGCTGTGAGCTGGAATCTCAGGGGAAAAAGCCTCACTCTTAGTTTTCTGTTCTATTCTGATGATGCTGACACTTGCTGGTTCATTTGGCCTTCCCAATAGGAAAGAGAGAGCTTTAGACTCCAGGAGATAATTTTCCATGAAAAAGAGAAGCCTTGCCATCTGCAACTCAGCGTAAGGCAAAGAGTTAAAAGCGAAGACTTCCAGGCCAGGCGCGGTGGCTCACACCTGTAATCCCTGCACTTTGGGAGGCCAAGGCAGGTGGATCACAGGGTCAGGAGTTCAAGACCAGCCTGGACAATATGGTGAAACCCTGTCTTTAGTAAATATAAAAATTAGTCAGGCATAGTGGTAGGCACCTGTGATCCCAGGTACTCAGGAGGCTGAGGCAGGAGAATCGCTCAGACCTGGGAGGTTGGAGGTTGCAGTGAGCCGAGATCGCGCCACTGCACTCCAGCCAGGGCAACAGAGTAATACTCTGTCTCAAAAAAAAAAAAAAAAAAAAAAAAAGTGAGGACTTCCTGGAGCAGCCCAAGCACCGTTGGTCCTCTTTGCCTGTCGCATTTTTCTCTGTAGTGCTTGTTACTCCCTGCCTTTATGTGTCTGCTTATTTTTGTCTTCACTAAATTGTAGGCACCTTGAGGAGAGAGGACTTTGCTTTCCTCGGTGCTCCGTGTCAGGACCTGTGTTACCTTCAGTAGGTGTTCATAAACTCAGTTGGCAGACTGAATGGAAAAAAAAAATGCAGCAATGTCGTTTACTGTAGCTATGAATGGTTAAAGCTTACATATTTTATACTTAGTCCACGTAGGAACTAGACCAAGCCCCATCACTTTATAAGAGCCTTGTGCAATCGTGCATACTTAGGATAATGACTCCTGCAATAAGCACGGCTCAGATGCTGGCATTAGCCCCACGGGTCGAGTATTTGGCAATATTTGCTGCAGTGTCCAGAAGCTCGACCATCTGAATGATCACAAAAGCATAAACAATTTCCAGTGCTAAGACCAGCTCAGGAAAACACATGAAACCAGCTCCCTCGATGTGCCCTAAATTTCCACATGTGCATTAGGAAGCCCTATTATTGTTGGGCTCTTGTTTATCTTGAAGGTAAAGGGTTGCAGACATTTGGAATAAATGGAGCACCTATAACAATAATTTCTGCTACAGTGTCTTTTCAACAGCAGCCAAATGCCAAGTCTTTTGATCGGGATTTCCTAGGCTCTGGTGATGGTGATAATTACAACCTTTCCAAGCTATAGCATCTTAGGGCTTAGTGGAGCTCACGGCACTCACTATTTATTTTCTAGCTCAGGAAACTGAGTTCTAGAAGTTACTTCTGAATATCTTATGCTGTATGACTTTGGATTTCATGAGTTGGGCTTAAGAAGTCCAAGATGAGGCCGGATGCAATGGCTCCAAGCTTGTAATCCCAGCACTTTGGGAGGCTGAGGTGGGTGGATCACCTGAGGTCAGAAGTTCAAGACCAGCCTGACCAACATGGAGAAACCCCATCTCTACTAAATATATAAAATTAGCCAAGCGTGGTGGCTCATGCCTGTAATCCCAGCTACTCGGGAGGCTAAGGCAGGAGAATCGCTTGAACTTGGGAAGCGGAGGCTACAGTGAGCCGAGATTGCACCACTGCACTCCAGCCTGGGCAACAGAGTAAGACTTCATCTCGAACAAAAGAAAACGTCCAAGATGAAATTTCTGTGCTCATTCATTTATTCTGCAAACATATATTTGACCTGTGCACCATGCTAGAGACTAGGGCTAACCAAGATAAATAAATTCATGCCCTTCAGAGGCCGGTGAAAAGTCCAGCTTGTAGATAAAAGGTTACAAATTCAATATTGTAAGTGCCATCCTGGAGGAGTACAGGGGATGTTTCTGTCCATGTAACCATTCATTCAACAAATACTTTTTGAGCTGCTCTAATGTGCCAAGAGGCAGACAGTCAAAGCTAAGCAGGTCCCGGGACCTGCTCTCACATTGTTTCTGGTCTAAGGGTAGTGGCTGACCTGCCAACGAGTTCGAAAAGAGTCGTGAAGGAAGAATACAAGTATCTGATTAGAGAACTGGGAAACAGGAAATGCAGTGAGAAGGAACAGACTGCAAAGGCCGGAGTGCCAAAGGGCACCGGGGCAAGGGGCAGTTCTGGGAGGTCCAGGAACATGAAATGAAAGGGGGTGAGGATGGTGGTTCATCCAGCTAAGGAGGTTAGAGCTAGATTTGTACAGAGCTAGGACCTGGCACTTTTCTCTCTTTGTCTTTTTCTTAGGAACTGTTGACAGGCATAGAAAAATGTATTAAGCTACATAGTTCTCTGATCCTACCTGCACCCCCAAAACACACAGAAAGCCTTCCTAATATGATAATGTTGTGATATTAAAGCTTCTTTCGACTTGCTACCTTGGTGCAGCTCTGGAATAGTGATGAGGAAGAGAGAATGTTTCATTGCAGCCCCCACCTGGGAAAGGGGTATTCTGTGTTACACAGCTAAACCAGACATGCAGCTAGGTGTCCCTATGCCATGTGGTACCTGCTACACCACTATTGCTCACATCACCCTGAGAATTGGTTAGAGCAGCTGCTTGACCAGGGAAGCTGGGGAGACTCAGAGAGGTGAAGAGTCTCACAGCCCAGGACTGAGCGCCCAGCCCAAGCCTCTGAACTCACTTGGAGGATGGATTTGACACTGCGTGGCCAGCCTGTTACTCCTCTGGGGATCTGCCCCGGACTGGTCTGTTTTCCCTTCCTCTGCAGCGAAGGAAGAGTTAATTGACCAGCTCAGTTACATAAAAATCTTCATTTGTAGCCACAGCAGGGACATTCCGTGGAATCCTAGGAACTGAGAAAAGGGTGACTAGCACCTTCAGGAATGATCCAGAACATGGTGCAAGGCAAACACACTCTCTAAACTCCACTTTATGGTTTCATTGCCTTACGAATTTAAAATATGAAGACCAAATGTGCTCTTCATGGTGCTGAGAGACTAAGAAAAAAAGATAGGCCTGTGTGTGGCAGGAGGCATGAAGGGGCACTCAGTTCCCCAAGCTCTTAAGCACCAGGCTCCATGCTAGGCCCTGATTACCAAGGTGAGCAGAACACAGGATCTCAAACACGTCAGGCCTTTGGGTAGACAGATGCAAGTGCAGATACAGGCAATTCTAGGTGATGAGGGTCTTAGAGAGTTATCAAGGGCCGTGGGAACATGGCCAATAATGCAGTCCTCTTTTATGGGGCTGGAAATAGGGTACAGTGTGGCAAAGAGAGGGGACAGGGAAAGTCACAGACAAAATGACACTCCGTTTGGGCCTTGACGAAGAGTCGCCTCTTCGGTTGTTAGAGGAAATGCTGAATGCAGATCCCATTGCTGTGATGAGACTAGAGGAGGAATGAGAATTGGCTGGGATTGTTTGCACTTACTGGGACTTCCTTTTTTTTTTTTAATTGCATTTTAGGTTCTGGGGCACATGTGAAGAACCTGCAAGATTGTTGCATAGGTACTCACATGGCAGTGTGATTTGCTGCCTTCCTCCCCTTCACCTATATCTGGCATTTCTCACATGCTATCTCTTCCCAATTCCCCACCCCCACTGTCTCTCCCCTATTTCCCCCCAACAGAACCCAGTGTGTGATGCTCCCCTCCCTGTGTCCATGTGTTCTCACTGTTCAACACCCACCTATGAGTGAGAACATGCAGTGTTTGATTTTCTGTTCCGTGTCAGTTTGCTGACTTCTGCAGTGTGAACCCTTCCTGTCCATTTTGACAAGCCCCGGCTCTGATTTTAATTTCCTTACATTCCTCCAAACCACTGTTAACAGTTTATGTGAATCTTGGCATATTTTTTCTCTGTACACGCAAAACACATAGCTTAACTATTTTCTGCAAGCTGTTACGTTGTCTTATTCTTGGAACTGTAGAATTCAGAGAAAATTAGAAGCTCAGAGTAGTTCTGTCATCACAAAGAGGTATGCATCAAGGCTTGGGAGGTCACAGATAAGGACAGTTTAGAAGTCCAGGGCTCTTCTCTCCTGACCCCCCTGCCCTTCTTCGGAAGGTCTGGGTCTTTTTTTGTTTTTAAAAGAAATACCAAGATCTCGGGCATAGACTCTCTTTCTAGTCCATAGGAGATATTCTTAGCTGCTGAGCTGCATTTGAGAGTCCTATCCTCTCATTAACTCGAGCTCACACTTCCTCCTCCACCTTCCCAAGGGCCCATCAGCCTCTGCAGTGGATTTGCTGCTGAGTTACAGGATTTCTCAGAGCACGGGGCTGCTGCGAGCTCTGTACAATAAGAGTGGAAAGAAGGTGAGCTGAGCTTGATTCATTTCCTTGCAGAGTTCTGAAATCGTTGTGCATTCCTATTTTTTTAGGTAATGAAAAGAATTAGAATGTATTTCCTTCTTTCCTAAGTATCTAGTAAACTGTAAATCCTAAGCGCTACCTGGGCAGGAGAGCTGAAGTTAGATTGCAGCAGGGCAAACGGGGAAGATGCCCAGAGCTGGTCACCTCCCTTTCCATCTGCGCCATCTCTCTCTGAGTTTGTGCTGTCCTCTCAGTTTCTCCTCTTATTCTGTCTTCCCTGTCTCTAGGCAAGAAACAGGTTTGCAAAGGAGATCAGGTGTGATTTTCTGCTAGGGTGACGGCAGTTGCTTCGGCTCTGCCTGTCTTCTGATTCATTAGATTCCAAGATCATATATTTTTAGCAGACCTTTCCCACCAAGTGGCCTCTGGGGAGCCATAAACTATCTGGGTTAGAAAGAGGCCGCAGGTGGTGTGGCCCTGCAGAACGAGAGGCCTGCCCTCCGGAAGAGGCATCCCCATCAGCGGGTTCCCACGTGGGCTGAGGGCTGTTCTCTTAGGGTGTTTGATTGCACTCCGGGGTTTTCATCCTGGAATAATACCAGAACTCCAGTAAAGGTCATGCCTCATGGGTCCTTTACAAATAGGACGGATGCCCAGCTACTCAGAAGGCTGAGGTGGGAGGATGGCTTGAGCCCAGGAGTTCAAGACCAGCCTGAGCAACATATTGAGACCTTGTCCTACAGAATAAATACATAATTTTAAAATTAAAAATTAAAAAACAAATTGGCCAGCTGTGGCCCTGCACCTGTATTCCCAGCTACTCAGGAGGGTCGCTTGAGCCCAGGACTTCGAGGCTGCAGTGAGCTTTGATCTGCCCTGTGAATAGCCTTGGTACTCCAGCCTGGGCAACATAGCAAGACCTCATCTCTAAAAGAAAGGAAAAAAAAAACCAGGACAGAGATGTGTGATTATAACTTCATACTGACTGTGATTCCCAAGATGTATAGAAGCCACCTGGGCCACCTGTCCCCTACTCAGGCCCCAGAATAACCCCCACGACATCACTCCTCTACTCCAGCAGTTTCTGCAGCTCACCACCACTCCTCCTTACCTCCCCTTAAAAAAAATTTTTGGTAGTTCCAAATCTGTAGAAAAGTTGCAAGAACCGTACAGAGAATTCCCGCATCTCCATGTCCGCATTCTCTACACCTGTTCTCCTGCACTTCCTGTCCCTGTCCTTCTGTCTATAACGTAGGATGTGTGTGACATGATTCTGCACGTCCCCAGACAGTCCAGTGTACACTACCCAAAAGCAAGAGCACTTTCTCATGTATCCATCCCACGTGTCTCCCAGACTGGAAATCAACATTGATGCAATGCAACCATCCAAGCCAGACTCCATTAGGATTTTGCCAACTGTCTCAACAATTTCTCCCTCTCTCTGTGCCTCCTTCCCCCACATCTCCCCGCCCTTTCCTCCTCTTCCCTCCCCTCCCTTTCCCGCTTCCCTCCCTCCTTTCCTCCCTCTCTCTCTGTCTGTCTGCTTTCTCTCTCTGTCTCTGTTCCCCTCCACCTTTCTCTCTCTCTCTCTTTCTCTGTTTCAGAAATCTCTCCAGGAAGATATTTTGCATTTAGTTGTCACGTCTTGTCAGCCTCCTTCCATCTGGAATAGGCCCTCAGCGTGTCTCTCATGTGTTTGGCTGTTTTCCATGCTGTAGTTTGAGCCTCAGCTGTCTGTCTGATGCTGCTAATGGCCAGATGGGGGCATTGCATGTTGGACAGGAATACCATAGAAATCATGCTCCCTCCCCACTCCTGGGGATGTTCCTCTTGATCACCAAGTAAAGTTGGTGTTGGCCATGTTTTTCGACTGTAAGATTTTTCCTTTGTAATTGATCAGTATTTTGTTGGGAGGAAAATGTTTCAGTATACAGGGATCCATTGATGGGAATCTATTGATGAGGTCTGCCTGTGTCAGCTACTGCTGTGATGGCTCCAGAGAGTGATTCCCCATTTCCATCATGTCTTCTACATTTTTTTTAGCTGGCATTCTACTGAAGGGTGAGCTTTTTCTTCTCCCCCAATTCATTTATTTTTTCTTTATTTGGTTAGACCTGTTTGGACTCATGGATTCCTCTTCCAGTTGCTGGGTTTCAACCTGATACTCCCATTACTTATTTTAATGGTCAAATCGAAGCTGGGCCTATAGGAACCCTTCTCATCAGTTGGCTTCTTAGTACTTTGACATGTCCTCATCATTCCTTGAACATTTTCCTACTTTCTGGCACAAGGTGCCCCAGGCTCATTTTGTACTGGCCCTGCCCCAGCCCCCGCTCAGCTCTTCTCCAAGGATCTCTGGTTCCGTTAGTGGAGCAGCACTTAGACACGAGGGTCCGGTCCCCGATGTGCCCATTGCTCCTGGTTGTCATATGTCGGTGTGCGGGCATGTGTGCATACACGTGTCTGTTAACTACGTCTACGGCTGTCTACGTATATATACTTTAAGAATCAATGAGATCACGCCAATATTTCCGGTTCCAGCCCAGTGCTCAGAATTCTTTCTAGCCTTTCCTCTTCCCATGGGGTACAGCCCTTCAGACAGCAGGAGGGCTGAATGCTGCTGATGCCTGTCCTCCTCAATGTAGTCGCTGACTCGTCTGCTTAGTGTGACAACCTCCCAACCACTGCATTAGCTGTCCTATTCCTCAGACCCCAGCCGCCCAGGCCCTGCAGGGCACCACGCTGCTCACTGCCCTCTGAGGCCGACATCGCCCAGCTGGGTGGGGAGGGAGGGAGAAGGATGAGAAAGGAAGAGGGGAAAGCACCCATTCAGCTTTGATTTCATTTCTGTTTTGGTTGAAATTTTGATGTAGGCAATTTGAGGAAAAAAATCAAAACTTATATTGCTCTAGTAATTTTTTCCATCTGTCTTAATTCATCTCCTCCTCTAGCCAAACCGTCGTGCTCCTTCCCTCCCATCATCTGCTCTGCCCTCTGTGCTTCCATGGTCTTCGCCTTCTCTTCTTGCCTACTCTTGCTTTCATTCTCATCAGTTTCAGAACTTGGAGTAGGAATGGCTGTCACTCCAGTCCTTCTTTTCCTCCCCGTAACCCCAGCTCAGGTTCTTATCTCCGACTCTGCTGCAGGGCTGCAGACCTGCAAATGTAATATATTGTGTTGTGGTCTCACTCCACAAACAAGGACCAATAATAGAGCAAAGTCAGAGGTCACACACATACAAGCTAGCTGCTATTTGGGGAATTAAGCTTCTGTGACATCGAGTGTAATACTTGCTCGTTTATAATGAACTCAACAGAGAATCTAGATTGAATAGGAAAGTGGGATATGAAATACATCCAATTAACCTAGGATATGAAATAGAAGTGCCCACTATGTAGACACCTTCCTCCTCATCACAGGCAAGATCTTCTGACTCCATCTTTACTGCCTGTATGGATAAAGGTAAGCATGTAGGCATTTCTGTCCCTTCCTTTCATTTGATTAACTCTGAGGTCCTTAGACTCCTTGGTGTCTCTGCCACTGCATCAGGACTGCAGTGCTCTCCATCCCCATAACATCCTCCCCTGGCCAATGCTCCCTTGCCCCTGGGCCTGGCTCGATCGATCATTGGATAGCAGCTGTTGACAGGTATAAAGGTTGTGCTTCCTGAGTGTTACATGAACCTATTGCATAGGCTCTCTGGAAACACAGCTCGAATAAAGGGAGTGGGGGACTGAGCAGTGAGTTTCAGGAGGTTGGGGTGAGGAGGTCCTCAGTCACGGGACACAGTTGAAGCTGCCTGCTCCACAGAGGCAAGGCCGACCTTGTGCATGGGTGAAATAAACAGCTGTGTGGAAAGGAAGTGTGAGGGCTGTGTGTCCTCATGGGAATGTAGGTATTCGCTTTTGAGATGTTCTTGCAGTTTGCAGAGATACAGGATCTCAGGGCACCACGGCCTTTCTATTTCAGACTGTTCCCCTTCTCTTGACAGGAAGAGTTAAATTTCTCGTGTCTCCTGTATTCACACATTTGGAAATCAATTAGTGCATTTGGGGCAATCAGAAGAGCTAAACAGAGGAATAATTTAAAGAGAACAAATGCCTGGAACTGTGTATTTTGCCAACGGAATTGCTCACAGTTGGTGCAAGAAAATCCTCCAAATTGAATCCTTCAGGTTGAATTTGACTTCCTCCTTCTTCTTAAAAATGTTAAAAGAAACACAGCCTGGCTGAGGTCTCCTTCCCCGTCCATCACACAGATCGCTTCTCAGAAGGATCCTGTCAGTGTGAACTGACATTTCACCAAGAAGGAGCAAAGGCAGACGCAGAACTCCAGGTGTGTGTGCTCGGCATGAACATTTTTGCCAAAAAGAGCCTTAAAAGGTTGTCTGCTGTGTTAGGACCATGTGGAAAGAGATCATATGGGGCCAGCTGCCTTGAGGGCTCAGTACCAGCAGTACGTAGGATGCAGAAGGCTGCAGAGGGCATGGCTCCTACCCTCATGCTGAGGAAAAGCTCAATAATCTACACAACGATTGTTTCTTTCCCGAACCCATCTCATGCCTGCCTGAGGTAGTAAGGCAGCTGAGTAAATGGAATTTCAAACAGAGGCAAGGCCCTCTAAGAATCGGGCCACATAAATCGCTTCAGCTTTGGCAGTGGTCAGGAAAGAGAGGTGTCCATGATACAAGCTAAAATCCTTTCCTCTTCCTCTTTTTTTTTTTTTTTTTTTTTTTTTAGATAGGGTCTTACTCCATCACTCAGGCTTAAGGGCAGTGGTGCAATCATAGCTCACTGCAGCCTTGAACTGCTGGGCTCAAGGGATCCTCCACCTCAGTCTCTTAAAGTGCTGGGATTACAGGCCACCACATCCAGCCACCAAAATCTTAAAAGTTCTCAAAGGCCAAGTGTGGGCTGGTGTGTCTGGCACAGGCTTTTCTCCACGGGCCCCCGATGAGAAGTATTTGGATACATCAGGAGGTGTGTGGAAGGTGACTGTTGGCCGTGCAGGCAGGGATGGAAGGAGGCACAGATACAAAGCTTTCACCGCTTCTCCAGACCCTTCCCTCGCGTGAAGCAAAAACAGACCCTCTCACCTTTATTTTTATTTTTGAAATTGTGGTAACATTTATTCCTAGAATAGAACAGGCCTCCCCTCCTCCACCCCCATGGGGCGCTCTGAGAGGAGGGAAGCCCAGGTCTGGGTGGAGTGGGCTGAAAGCTCCACCCTCTGTAAATGGGACTCCCAGGCCCCCATGGGTGCATGAGGTGAACAAGGCAATTGCTCTTCCCCACCCACCCAACATCCTCACCTGCCCTGTCCTCCTCCTGGGGACCAGAGATCCCTGCATGGCCAGGACCAGCCCAGCCCACCTGTAAGAGCAGGCCTGTTGACCCAGTGCTGTCTGGGTATGGGAGGCAGTGCCTGGTCCCAGGCTGAAACCCACAGGTCTGCCACTTGGGCCTGGTTTGCACCTGTATCCCAGGGGACATGGTTGAGCAAAGACCCCTGTGTCAGCCCCAGAGGCCTGAGCTGGCTTATTCTAGCACTCACTGCACCCCCAATTCAGGAAACTTAATTTGAAGTAGACATTGAGAGGTGGTGATTACATGAATGTGTATATAGAGTGCACACATACAGAGATACAGCAGTCCTTAGACTGTAGACCTAGAGGTGGAATAGAAACAAACTGCCTCAGCCAAGGGAGGGGTAGGAAACATTCCCACCAACAGCTTGCTGCTGCAGGGAAGGTAGGCGCAGCCACCCTGGGACTCCAAGGGGAGGGTTCTGGAGACTGTCTTGGAACTGGGATTCTACACCAATAACAAGTGGGCGGCCAGGCAAGGTGGTTCACACCTGTAATCCCAGCACTTCGTGAGGATGAGGTGGGTGAACCACCTGAGTTCAGGAGTTCAAGACCAGCCTGGCCAACATGGTGAAGCCCTGTCTCTAATAAAAATACAAAAAAATTAGACAGGCATGGTGGCAGACACTTGTAATCTCAGCTACTTGGCTGAGGCAGGAGAATTGTTTGAGCTTGGGAGGTGGAGGTTGCAATGAACCAAGATCATGCCACTGCACTCCAGCCTGGGCAATGAGAGTGAAACTCCATATATTAAAAAAAAAAAAAAAAAAAAAAAAGCAGGGGTTATCTACTGTTGAGGGAGAAGCAAGAAGCTCACACCCAAGACCCATGCAAATGAGACAGGTTTTGCTGCCACAGAGAAGAGGGAAGGATTGCTAAATATGGAAAAGAAATTCCACCTTAGAGGGCCAGAGGTACAGAGCCAGCCTAAGACTGAAGCTGGACCATGACAAAAGAGAACATACTTGTTCCTGCCAGCCTAATGTGTTGTAATAAGGAAGAGCAGGCCACTGCTGGGAGAAGGATAGGAGCATGGAGAAAGACCCCATTTGAGGCACAGGCATACAGGATGGCTGAAGGCTGAGGGAGATCAAGAACACATACACAAATAAGCCTTGGAATCCCCGCTGTAACTCAAAGCTCAAGAAAACAGCAGTCAACCATTATAGGAATGTGAAGGCTGTGGTGCACTAAAAGTAACAAAATTCAAACTCACATCAACCCCTGAGATTGACTCAGCCTTCTCACCCCCATGATGACAACTTTGCAGAAGAAGAGGCATGACCATTTCCAGCCATAAATACTATTTACCTCAGTCTCTACTGCTCTTCTATGCATGATGTCTGACACTCAACTAAAAATTATCACACACCAAAAAAAGAAAGAAAAAACAATGAACGATTGTCAAGAGACAAACCAATAAACAAAACCAGACCCAGAGATGAGCATGATGTTGGATGTTGGAAGTATTAGATAGACTTTAAAATAACTATGATTATTATGTTAAAGTATCTAGTGGGAAAAGTGGATAACATTCCTGAGTAGATGGAAAATTTCAGCTGAGAGATGGAGACTATAAGAAAAAGTCCAATGAAATCCTGAAAGCAAAAGACACCTAGAAAAAGTCCAATGAAATTCTGAAAGCAAAAGACAGTTTCTCAGAAATGAAGAATTTATTCAACAGGTTCATCAGTACACTGGACATAGCTGAGGAGAGAATCAAAGAACTTGAGGATAAGCCAATAAAAGTTATTCCAAATTGAAACAAAAGAGAGAAAAGGGTGTGGGGGAGGAACAAACCAAAACAGAGCAGCCAAGAGCTATGGGACAACATCAACTGGTCTAATACACATGTAATTGGAGCCCCAGAAGGCAGTGTCTGTAGGAAGAGAATCTAGTGCACTGGTGTTTTCCTCTAGGGAAAGCCATATGGTTAAAAAAATGGCCACAAGTAGTTACTGCTTTTCTCCCCAGTTTCTAATTTAGTGAAATCATTTACTCTTATATTCTTCCACTTCCTTCTTTCTTATCTTCTACACTCTGTTATTTAAGAAAAGAAATATGTGATTTGCCCACAACCCCAAATCCCTTTTAATAGTCTGTCTGCCGTTTGGTTTCAAGAAAGATGGCTGTGAAGGTGAAATGGAGTCGCCAAAAAGATTCAAAGCAAGACTCAGCAAGCTGCCTTTTACTTTTAGGAACCAAGCTAACTTAAACTTGATCTAGCTAAAATAAAACACAATTCTCAGTTTTAAAGAGGTGGTAAATTACAGTTCATCTCTGTCCATAGTTACAGCTAAGAACAAATAGCTCACATAATTTGCACTCCTCCTCCTCCTTCTCATTTGAGCAATGAAAAATCTGCTTAAAGAAAAATGAAGTATTAAATATATTTATCCACAAAAGGTCTTTTGGATATTAGAAATGGTCTCCTGTATAAACTAGTTATGCATTTAATAAGATAGTTATACAAGCTCCTTTGTGTATGTGTGCAGGAGGTTCATTTTCAGGCGTTCAACAACTTCAGCTGCTAGATGGTGGTGACTTGTGGGTGTCACCACCTTGGGTAGGTAGACATAGCCATCTACCTACTGAGATCAATTGCTGGAGGAGAGGTGCTGCTGGGGTCTGGATATTTGTGCATCTCTTGTATCCAAATGCTTCAGGAAAGGAAGAGAGGGGCACTTGCTGAGAGAGCTGGGAGCATATTTTAGCTTATGGGTTTAGAATCTAAACTCAGATGCAGCTTCTCATCTTGCTGTTGTTAATGAACTTGCAACTCTGTCTTCATGCAGGCAGGTTCCTCCACCTTGAAAAGGCCTTTGCCAAGCTTTCTGGGTCTTCTTGACAGAGCAACCTGTTTCTGCTCTGTGACACCTCTACCCCTTTACATGCCATTTGGGGTCTTTTTCACGTGATTTTGCATTTATTTTTTATGCATCTGTGTTCCCTACAAAACTGAGTTCTTCAAGGGAAACAATTTGTGTTTTATTTCTAGCACAGGGCAGGCGCAGACTAGGTTCTCAAGAAATATTTGTTGAGTTGGGTTAAGTAATTGCTCAGTGTTTGGTGGCAGCAGTATCCACACCTGTGGCTGAAACGTGCTTGCTGCAATCCCATCCTCTTGTGGTTTTGATAGGTGTCGCATTCCCAGGCCATCTTGCATCTGTCTCATGAACTGTGCCCAATGGGGTTTGATTCAGTGGACTGGCTGAGAACAGGGGATTCAGAGCCCCACAGTAATAGACTTGGAAGTGATTTACTGTGACTATGTTAAAGACAAATTTACAATAAAGTGAGAAAACCTTTTTTAAAAATCATAAAGAAGAAGGTCACTGAGCCAGGATCTGGGATGGAGGGAGAGTTCAGATCTGCAAGAGACAGGTCTACTTAGGCAGTTCCTTGCATGGCGAGAGTCCTCACCCTCTGCCCTTTTTGAGAGAGGCACGGGACCCAGGGGTAGAAGAAAGGGGGTTTTCTGCTGATCAGAGCGATGAATAAAATCCTAGAGATCAATTGCCGAGGTCACAACCAGATTCATTTGTTAGCGCTAAGTTTCCTGGAGACCAGAAAAGGGAAAATATGCTTTCATCATCTGATAAAAAGAAACAGAAGTTTTGGACTTTTGTTTTTGTTTTGAGACAGGATCTCTCTGTCACCCAGGCTGGAACTCAGTGGTGTGATCTCAGCCCTCTACAACCTTGTCCTCCTGGGTTCAAACGATTCTCCTGCCTCAGCCTCCTGAGTAGCTGAGACTACAGGCACGTGTTACCACGCCCGGCTAATTTTTGTATTTTTAGTAGAGATGGAGTTTCACCATGTTGGCTAGGCTGGTCTCCAACTCCTGCCCTCAAGTGGTCTGTCTGCTTGGGTTCCCAAAGTGCTTGGATTACAGATGTGAGCCACCATGCCCAGCCAGTTATCACAGTAATTTTTAGGAGGAAGAAAACCAATACTCCCTTTTCCTTGCGAAATCCAGGTTGGTCCTCTGTGTGGCTGTGCCCTGGAGAGGCTGCGTGGCCTCTGCCAATCATTTGACTACTCTGGGCGTCGACTTCCTCAGCTGCAGATGAAAGGGTGGAGTTCAGGGACCTCTAATATCTCTTTGGAGTCCAGCATTCTCTGGTCAGACAGTACATCTGGAACCCCTCTGGACTGAGATCCTGACATTGGCCTCAAAGAGCAGGGAACAGCCGTCCCAGAGCATTAGCGGCCAGCATTAGCTATTTTCTTTCCAGGCTTGCTGCTTTTGCGGCTTTGAAGCATTCAGAACCCACAAATGCTCATCAGAGTGACTGCACAGCTCAAGTAAGCACTAAAACCCCAGCCGTCAGCACCAAGTCAAGGCTGGCTGCCGCTGCGAGTCAGCTTCCCACAATAAGCAGCCTGTGGCAGCTGACAGCCTGTCACTCCAGCCGCACCCATAGCCACAAACACCACCCCAGTTCCCAAGCAATCATAGGGTGTCCGCTCTCAGCACCAGGAAGCTTCTATATAAGGCTGCCGCTGGGTTGGAAGAGCACTTGAAGAAATGGTCTGTGCTGCCTGAAAAAGGCTCCCTGCTCTGAGAGGGAGCATGGACTTCTTCCTGCCAACCTGCCCCAAAAAGAGTTGCAAGATGCAGAAGCGAGAGGGGCTCCCAGCTCCCAGCGCACTGGCCACTCGACACATTGCTGTGCAGTGAATTTGTGTCTTGCAAATCGAATGGAGGGAAATTAGTTTCTGCCTGCCCAGTACTCTCTCCCCTTCTCCTGGATTCCCATCTGCCCCTCAAGCACTTTCTCCCTCTCTATTACCCAGACTGGCTCTGACCTAGCTTTCTCTGATAAACTCATTCCCACCAGGTGAGAAGGAACCACACAGCTTTGGAACCTTCACTGAATGGTGTGCAAACTCTGCAGGAGGAGGAAATCTAATGGCTAATGGTCATTTTCTGGCATTTGCATGAGGAAATATTTGGTGAACCGCCCCCTCTTCCCTACACACACACACCGTGGCCAGGCTGGCTGTGCTGATAGGCAAAGATTTGGCTAAGTGTGCTCATTGGCTGTTTGGGGTGCAGGGCTGGCCTGACCTAAATAGGAGGTAGGTAACGTTCCCTTTGCAGCCCCCCTCTCATTTCTTGAACATCCAAGGCACCTGCTATATTTGCTCTGTCCAAGGCTCCCACATAAAAGAAGTGTTAGACCCCTTCCATTCTCCTATCATGACTTTGGGTGACTTTCCTCTGCTAGTTATGGAAAAGCAATATGCCTAATCTGTGAATGAGCTAATGTACTCCCACTCCCAGGTAGAATACTTGTGTTTGGACAAGAACTTCCTGAAAATGATGCCCTGACACAATGGGAGAGCTGGAATTTCGGGAACGCAGGGTGGGGCTGCAGAGAGATTTGGCGACGTGTGAGTCAGGGACCCTTCATATCACACCTGCAGAAGCCAAGCCCTCCGTCTAGGTGGTGAGGATCTGTTTCATGAGCTGGAGTCTGCAGTGGCTCAGAGGCCTTCCCTGGAAACGAACGTGCTAGAATAGAATTAATCAAAACAGGAGGCCGGGAGGGGGAGAGGGAGAGGAGGGGAAAATTGCTGGCAGGGAAGGAGGACAGGAACACAATAAAAAAGCAGGGGGTGGAGTTTATCTACTGACTAAAATCATTTCTGTATGGAGCCAAGATCGACTCATCCGTTGGAATTGAAATTTTGCTCCTTCATGTTGTCAGAAGTATTTGTGGCTCCAAGTAGCAGTCCCTCCAGCCTGGGTGACATGGCCAGAAGTTTTCAAGACCTTTCAAGGCAAGGATCAAAGACCAGGAAGTGTGAGAGTGATAAATAAAACTTGAACTTGGCTGCTTTCCATAAAGCACAGCGGCAGCTTCACCAGATGCAGCTGGAACTGTAATTGATTAAATTGTAATTGGTTCTGCTCTTGTGGGCTAATGGTTGGGCGGGGGAAATGTGTTTTGTTTCCTTTGGCTTTTCCTAAAGCTTTACTGTGAGGCAGGCTTCTTTGTCCACCTTAGAAATGGTGGGATGGCAAAGGGGCTATTTTGTTTTATTTTTATTTTTGGGACAGGGTCTGGCCCTGTGACCCTGATCACAGCCTGGGTGACTGGGCCAGACCCTGTGTGAGGGCAATGGTGCAATCACAGCTCACCATGGCTTCAAACTCCTGGGCTCAGGCGATTTTCCCACCTCAGCCCCCCCAAGTAGCTGGGACTACAGGCACACACCACCACACCTGGCTACTTCGGTGGGTTTGGTTTTTTGGTAGAGATGGAGTTTCACCATGCTGCCCAGGTTGGTCTCAAAATCCTGGGCTCAAGCAACCAGCCTGCTTCAGCCTCCCAAAGTGTAGGGTGCAGCCCTGCAGGGTCCTTGCAAGCCCTCTCTACTGGTGTGGAGACGAGAAACTGTAGAAATAAAAGATACAAGAAACAGAAATAGAGAAAAGAGAGTTTGGGCCCAGGGGTCCACCGCCGACCAAAGCGCGTAGTCTGGCAGTGGCCCCGAGTGCCCGGATGTTCTGACTTTCGTTGAGTCCAAAGCTGGGGGCAGGGTAGGTAGGGCGTGGCACTGGTGGTCAGGGACAGGGTCAAGTACATCACGTGTCATAGGGATGGGGGCCCGAGGCTTTCTAGTAGCGGAGATGAGGTAAGGAGCATAATGCGTCAGCACTTTTCCATACTTGTCCAGAAAGAACAAAGACGTTAAGATTTATATTACTTTCACTGATTATCTTTTCTAAGAAAAAGGGAGCCAGGTGCAGAAGCAGAACCTGAGAATGGACATGGGATGTGACCACTGAAGCACAGCATCACATAGAGACAATTAAGCCCCCGCATGTCTGCAGGCCTCCCTGACAGCCGTCAGGCCTACCGCCAGAGCTCAGAGGAGTGGACTTTTCTCCTCACTCCCCGAGGAAGGAGACGTTTCGGCCATCTTGGACGCCTCCTTCCCTAGCTGGCTGAACAGTGGGCGATGTCCCAGCGCTGGCACTGCCGCACAGCCGAGGCGCCTCCAGCAGCCCTTACACGGGTGGGACAGAGGGCTTAGAGCATCATTCCTTTCACCATGTCACCCCAGGTTCACACTTCCAGACCTAAGAGGCATTAGTGAAAGAATTAGAATCACCTATGAATAACTAAGATCTCCTACGAATAACTAATAACTACTACGGTTATATTTCTAGTTACTTTCTTCTTCATTGTTTATGTGGAAATAGGCTGTAGGGGTCTCCCCCCTACATCAAAGTGCTGGAGTTACAGGCATGAGCCACTGCGCTGGGCCAAAGGGGCTATTTTCATACTGATTTTTCCATTGAGGAAATCTTACAGCTGGGTGGTTGGTGGTATTCATTTCTCATATGACTTTGCTTCAAAGTTTAACATCTTGTCAAACATATGTCTATCTCTGCAAGTGTTTAGGATGCGTTGATGTTACTGCTTTGCTTTTCCTGGTCACTGCTGTGAAAATTAGCTAGGGGTTGAAGCTACATAACTTTAATTAAGTGGGCTGCCTAAAGCCTGGCCACGACCTGAATTCCAAGGTCACCATGCGTGTTGTGAGAGCTTCCTGCGTAATTCACATCTGGGAGTGGCAGGCAGGTTCTTGCCTTTCCTTTCCTCCTCTGCTCTGCGGTGACCTGAGGCGTGAGGGGAGGCTGGGTGGCCCTGCTCTGGCCCCTTCCAACCCCTAGATGCCCTCCACTCTCTCCCTTCAGTGCTGCGCACACCTCAGGGCTGGGAAGGGGCCTGGGCCCCTACTGGGACCTGCAGAATGCATCATTTGACTAACCATGCCCTTCCCGCCTCTCTGCTCTTTACAGAATGGGTTGAATGGCTTGCATCTGGCCTCTAAGGAAGGCCATGTGAAAATGGTGGTTGAACTTCTGCACAAAGAAATCATTCTAGAAACAACAACCAAGGTATGTCTCACAGGGAGTGGGGAGCTTCACATGGGAAATTCAAGTTTATGAGTCCTTCTTTAGAAACCAGTCCTTCATGAGAGACCCCAGGCTTGCGTCTGAATTTCTCTTATCCTTCCAATCATGTTCTAGTTCTCTGAATCCCTGAAGCCACCTGAAACATACCCTGTGTCGAGAAAGACTCAGTGGACCTTTATCCTCATCCCTAGGTTACGTATCTAAAAACAGAGCCCTTTCCTGGTAGCTTCATGCTTCCTCAGGGTCCTTGACTCTAACTCAGTGTTCAAGGGCTCTGGAAGTGCCAGGCAGGTGCCTGGAGTCGAATCCCAGCAGACATACTTCACACACTGCTACCTGGGATGAGTTACTCCACCACTGTGAAGCCTCAGCTTCTTCGTCTATAAAATGGAGATTATAATACTCAGTGGCAAGGTTGGTTTGAAAATTGATGCTATACATAAGTGCCTGGATGTATTTATTGGATGGATGTAGTTACTGCTTATTGAATGTACATATTGATTATTGGATGTATTGATTGATTATTGATTCCTATAGCAAGGAATCAATAAACACTAGTGACCATGTTGTTACTGAGGGTTGTAGAAAAGAATCCAGATCTCTTTCATTTCTCCTTCTTCTGCAAGTCTTCCTTGTTCAGCCACAAACTGATTTCCTCTCCTCACTAATGACCTGGAGGTGTTTGGCATGGGGTGACGTCAGGCATCCACAGTGATGTATTTCACTCCATTTCAGTAGATTATAAACACCAGTGACTCAACTTCTGAAATCCCGGAGTCATGAAATTGATATATCTATAGGTTGCAAAATAAGTTTCATTTCTTACATGACATGCATCTTATTTATCAAAGAAGATGCAGCCAGCAATTAAAAATAAAACGAAACAGGCCAGGTGCAGTGGCTCACTCCTGTAATCCCAGGACTTTGGGAGGCCAAGGCAGGTGGATTACTTGAGATCAGGAGTTTGAGACCAGCCTGGCCAATGTAGCGAAACTCTGTCTCTACTAAAACTACAAAATTCAGCTGGGTGTGGTGGCCGGCACCTGTAATCCCAGCTACTTGGGAGACTGAGGCAGGAGAATTGCTTGAACCCAGGAGGCAGAGGTTGCAGTAAGTCCAGATTGCACTACTGCACTCCAGCCTGGGTGACAGAGTGAGACTCTATCTTAAATAAATAAATTAATCAAAACAAGGCCAGGCATGGTGACTCATCCCTGTAATCCCAGCATTTTGAGAGACCAAGGCGGGTGGATCACCTGGGATCAGGAGTTCGAGACCAGCCTGGCCAACCTGGTGAAACCCCATCTCTACTAAAAATACAAAAATTAGCCAGGCATGGTGGTGCAGGTCTGTAATCCCAGCTACTCAGGAGGCTGAGGAAGGAGAATCCCTTGAACCCAGTAGGTAGAGGTTACAGTGAGCCGAGATTTCACCACTGCACTCCAGCCTGGGTGACAGAGACAGAATCCCTCTCAAAAATAAATAAATACAATACAATAAAATAAAGCAAAACAAAAAATCATCTCCATTTGCTAACTCAAGTATTGTTTTCTCTTCTCTTACCTCGCTCTGTTCTTTCCCACGTTTTTCTTCTGGAGTTCTTTCCCCCAGCCTCTTATTTTCCATTTGCTGCTTATTACACGTGGTCTCACACACAGCCTCAATTTCAGTTCCATGCAGCAAACAGTTTGCCACCTTTCAAGCAGAGAACATAGAACAATATGTAGAGAACAGATATAATTTATGGTTATGAAGTGAACTACCAAAATATTATGAAGGTAGAATCATCTCTTGGGGTAAAATTCTGTAATTTTCATGTCATTTCCTGAATGTGAAAAGATCTTATTGCACTTATGGGTAAAATAAACTGAGTTGCTCTTTCTGACTGGATGTGGGGTATTTTTTCCCCAAACTCCACGGCAAATTCCGATTGTCCCCACCCTGCTTCTTGTGTGGACGAAGGGTGCGATTCTTTTCTCTGCACACTCCCACGTATCTGGCTGTGAGCTGCACGCCATCTGACCTGGCCCACGTGTGCTGGAGTGTCTCCTTCCCTGGCGTGCCTCCAAGTGCTGCGGAAAGACCAGCCTTCAGTGCTTTGACTATTTCCAAATTTCCTCCCCAGGTTGTGATTTTGCAAGTGAACACTTGGTGTGTCTTTTTTATTTTTAGAAATTTTCTAAGCCAACATGGCTTTGGAATGCCATCCAGAAAGAGGAGGGGAGAAAAAGGTGGAACTGAAACCGTGGGCTGGGGAAGAGTCACAACAGACTGGGGACTGTGATGGGACTCCCAGGCAGAAGAAAGATGAGAAAAAAGAAAATGAATAAAAAGCCAAAAGCAATTTAGACTCCTAAAATGTACTTAGAAATTTTAAAAGCGTAAAACAAATGCATTCTCTCCCCATCCGCCTATCTCCAGCTCTTAGAGACTGGAGCTCAGCACCTAAGCTGTTAATGAACAGAGAATCATCTCCACTGGAGGAAAGCTTGCTCTCTCACTCGGGATCCCTCTTCCTCTTCCTCTTGCATTCACTCAGCACCCAGGCAGCCATCCTCCCTGCTCTGAGCTCTGTGAGCCCCTGAAAATAGAGAAGCTGGGTGTTTGTGGAGCAAAATATAGCTAAGTAATTTTTCCTGCTCCCTTGAAGCCATGTTCTTTCATATTGAGGGAGAAGCAGAGAAAATAGAGGCTCACAAATCCCTCTTCCTGTGACTCTCACGACTTGGGTCAGGGGTCTTCTTGAGCCTCGTAATGTGTGTGAAGATAGGGGAAAGGAGGTCCACTTGCAGAATTTTCCCTGTGTTCTTATTCCTCACTTATGCTGCCCTTGGCCCATGGGCCCAAACCGACATCCGTAGGCAGGGTTCCACTGCTGATGAGCTCCCCAAACAGAGGGACCTTCCCCTCCTCGTGGTATAAGAAACGCTCTCATATAATTGGATTTCAGGCAGGAAGGGTCAGATGGAAAGAAACATTTGATGCAAGCCTCTTGGCATCTCTGAGGCCTCTGTGTCTCCATGCTGGCCCAGGCCTGCTTCGCGCATGCCCAGAAGTGTGTGGCCAGTGAATGAATGGGCCCTGAATGCCTCCTTCTTTTCCATGGGAGCCCAGAAGATGTCACTCAGAGCTCAGCATCCTGGTGTCTAGAAAAGTTTCTGGTGCCAGCAGCCCTGTTCCATTGGGTACAGCAGCTGCCAAGCCTCTCAATGGAGGCTCTTTGGACTTCTATTAAAAATTATTAGTGAGCTTCCAGACTTTCATATCTGGCATTTATTCTTCAATGGATACTTGAGGAAGAACCTTTTTCTTCATCAAATAGAACTTGAGGAGAAATCAAAAAGACAACTTCAAGAGGCAACAGACGGACGTGCCTGCCTTTGTCCACCGCCCCCTCCCCCTTGCCCAGGCTTTATGGCTTTTTATGGCTTTTTTTTTTTAGATAGAGAGACTGGGTCTCACTATGTTTCCCAGGCTGGTCTTGAACTCGTGGACTCAAGTAGTCCTCCCGCCTTGGCCTCCCAAAGTGCCAGGATTACAAATGTGAGCCACTGAGCTGAGCCCCAGGCTTTATGCTTGAATTACCAGGCAGAGTACAAGAAACAGACCTGAGCTGCTCCCAGCTCCCAGGGCGTCCTTGTGGGGCTGCCACCCCCACCAGGGGAAGCCGGGTCAGCAGCAGCTGGGAGGCCACATGGCTAGGGCCCAGGCTGCTCCCTTCCATCTCAGTGAGGAAGCTTTTCCTCCAGGCGACAGGTGCCGCCGGGCAAGAACAGTCTGAAGTCCCCACTTGTCAGTTCTTAAGTTTCTTGAAATGGATTAGTTAGTGATTATGTAGTTTAGTAAAAAGAACTACATACTGTCTAAACTCTGAAAGTGAGGTCGTTTGAGATATCTTCTCCTTAAGTAGCACAGGGACAGATGGGTCTGACCATGGTCCCATTTTCTCCACTCGCCCTATTTGACAGAAGCATGGGGTGAAGCCTGCCCACCCCTGCCCCAGAATCCTTGAATGGGGGTGCAAGTTCAGGGCACCAGGGGAGTCTACCCCCAGAGGCAGTGCTGACATTCTGGCCCAGGACCCCCAGGGGCTGGCAGGAGCCTGGCTGGAAGGCTGTGGGTATGCCAGGAACAGATGGAGGCTGCTGGTCCTGTCTGTGAATTGTTGCTAAATATCCAAGAAGAATCCAGACAAGAAAACCTGAGAACGTTAAACTCATGTTCTCAGGCTGGGTGTAGTGGCCCAGAGCTCTGAGAGGCTGAGACGGGAGACCAGCCTGGGCAACAAAGTGAGAGGCCATCTCTACAAAAAATTTAAAAATTAGCCAGGCGTGGTGGCACATACCTTAGTCCCACCTACTCAGGAGGCTCAGGTGGGAGGATCACTTGAGCCCAGGAGTGGGAGGCTGAAGTGAGCTGTGATGGCACCACTGCACTCCAGTCTGGGTGTCAGAGCGAGACCCCCAATTCTAAACAAACAAAAAACTCACTTTCTCAGGACCTGCCTTATTTCTCATTCTCTGCTATTGGTTTTTATCTTTTACAAAGTTTAAAACAGTTACGTGCCTTGTTTTCTTCCAATGTTAAATCTGTCCAGCTTTTCTCTCCTCTCCAATTTGGTGACCCCTTATTCATTACATTTTGTTACTTGGCCAGATTGTGTTTTCCTTGGCCAGATTGTATTCCGTTTATTTCCCCCCATTTATTTTCTGATTTTTCTTCTCTTCCCTGCATACATCGTAGAATTGGTCTTACCTTTCGTTTTCTGTCTGATACTTTCCTCACTCTCCTGCCTCCCATCTCTTTGTCCCCTCTGCTGTAGTTTGTGGTCTGTGGGTGTTTTTGTGATGGTGTCAGAGGTGCAGGCCTGAGGGACCTGCCGGCCTCCTTTCCCGGTGCTTCCAGGCCCCTCAGTGGGCTGTGTGGCCTTGCAGTGTTGCAGGCTGAGCGGAGCTGCAGGTCCGTGTAAGGCCAGCTTGCGATGAGCCTTCCAGTGTGTGTCCCGAGGGATGCCGACGTGATGTCCGCTGGGGACAGATGACGCATCCACAAAGCAGATTAGGTGTTCGGAAGTTGTGTGTGTTGGCAGGGGGTGTATTTTTCTTTCAAAATTATTTTTCTTTTATTTTGAGATGGAGTCTTGCTCTGTCACCAGGCTGGAGTGCAGTGGCGCAATTGCAGCTCACTGCAACCTCTGCCTCTCGGGCTCAAGCAATTCTCCTGTCTCAGCCTCCTGAGGAGCTGGGAGTACAGGCACGCACCACCACGCCCAGCTAATTTTTGTATTTTTTAGTAGAGACGGGGTTTCACCATGTTGGCCAGGATGGTCTCGATCTCTTGACCTCATGATCCGCCTGCCTTGGCCTGCCAAAGTGCTGGGATTACAGGCGTGAGCCACTGCACCCAGCCCAGAATTATTTTTCTTTTATAAGTTTTTTTATGTTTGATTATTAGGATACATAAAGAGCTCCTTTGCCATGGCTGCACTCTCCTTCTGCTGCACCTCTCCGTGTCACCCGCCCCTTCCTGCTCCACGCCCATCTCACCAGCCAATGCTGGAAGTCTTCTTTTTAGATGTTTTTCTTTTTATGGATTTAGGGGATATTGAGTGCAGCTTTGTTCCATGGATACACTTTGTAGTGGCGAAGCCTGGGCCGTTAGTGTGGCCATCACCAAATATTGGGCATTGCACCCACAGGATAATTTCTCATCCCCCCCACGTCTGAGTCCTCAGTGTCTGTTACTCCACCCTCTGTATGTCCACGTGTGTGCATTAGGTAGCTCACACTTATGAGTGAGAACACGCAGTATTTGACTTTCTGTTTCTGAGTTTCTTCATGTAAGATGCTGGCCTCCAGTTCCATCCAAGTTGCTACAGAAGACCTGATTTCCTTCTTTTTATGGCTCTTGCCGCATTATTTTTCACAGAGAACAGGCAGGTTTTCTTCCTTGTACTTTCAGTACAATTTCAGGATGTGTGAGGGGTGAAGCACACACGTGTGTCCTTTCTACCCCTTTTGGCCATGAAGAAAGCCCCTGGGTCCCACAAGCAGCGCCTGTCCACAGACCTTTGTTGGCCCTGGACCAGGCCCAGTTGGAAATCGCATCAGTTTCCTTCCCCCGTGTGTTTCAGAAGGGGAACACGGCCCTGCACATTGCGGCCCTGGCCGGGCAGGACGAGGTGGTCCGGGAGCTGGTCAACTATGGCGCCAACGTCAACGCCCAGTCGCAGGTAATGGCTCTCTGGTCTGGACTAGAGGGTGTTGCCTTTTCACACATGGTTCCTCTTTCCTACTCCATCGTGGGTCCATTGGCAGCCGTGTTAACACACACATGGGGCAGGGCCTAGATTTCTCAGCAGTGTGTCTCAGAGCAGCGGTGAAGGCGTCCTTAGACTGCACATCCTAAGCATGGAAGGGTTGAGTTGTTATGGACCTAAGGCAAATCATATGTCCAGTTATGGCTCAGGTGGGGAGAGAAGCTGGGGACTGGGGGAATGAGGCACGGGGTGCAGCATTGATGAAATCGATGAGGAGTATGTGAGCTGAAGAGACTGGCCTACGGTGGTGAGGGGAGGCACAGACCCTGAGGCCTTTTGTAATAATCCCAGGACACCAGTCACCATGACAATGAGTTTCCCTAGGAGGGGTCAGGTGGGAGGAAACGGGATAGAGAGAGCACTGTCCTCCAGGTGAGAGGACATTGAGTTGGCTTCGGCCTCTCTCACATTGTGGGTGGATGCCGATGATGTCCTCTCTTGGTTTACAGAAAGGTTTTACACCCCTGTACATGGCAGCACAAGAGAACCACTTGGAAGTGGTTAAGTTTTTACTGGAAAATGGAGCTAACCAGAATGTAGCCACGGAAGTAAGTACCTTGGAAAAATGTCATCACCACTGTAAGTCTCCCAGGTGTACCACCTTGCTTCAAGTGACACCTTCCTGGGATGTGGTTGAGGTGCATCCACACCCAGGATGTCCAGATGGATGACGGTCAGCTCGCTGCACTAATTCTGAGTACTGTCGGGTTCTGCAAGGGAGTAATGACAAATCATAGGTCTTGAGGAAGGCCCAGACATGTACCAAAGAAATGATGTCACAGTTAAAGGTGTCATTCCCACTATGGCCAACACTTGTGACTGGAGGGAGCAGGCAAAGTGCGTGTGTGTATGGCTGGCAAGTTTGCACTGGGCCTGAATGAGAAAGGCTGTTGCCACAAAACCACCGTCCCCCCTTGGACAAGTCTCCTTAGCAGTGCTCCTGAGCCTTGTCGTTGATTAAATGATGAAATTGGACTAGATAGAGCCAAGGAGTCTCTTGACTCTTAACTTTGGATGGTTCAATGACATGACTTTGCTATCATTCTATGAGTTCACTGCGTCCTGTGCCCCTTAGTATGTCCACAACTGAGGGAATTAATAATAGTAGCTCATGGTCAAGCACAGTGGCTCATGCCTATAATCCCACAGCCTTGGGAGACCCAGATGGAAGGACCACTTGAGGCCAGGAATTCGAGACCCTGTCTCTACAGAAAAAGAAAATTAGCTGCTGGGTGGTGGTGTGTGCCTTAGTCCTATCTACGTGGGAGGCTGAGGCGGGAGGATAACTTGATCCCGAGAGATCAAGGCTACAGTGAGCCATGATTGCACCATCGCACTCCAGAGCAAGACCCTGTCTCAAAAATAAAATAATAATAATAAGAGTAGTAGCTCAAATTGAATTCTCAGGGCCCGGTGTGGATTTGGCCTTTGGTCAGTGTTCGTGATGTTCTGCCTTGTCAAGGCACTATCCTGGCACCAGCAGATGGGGTGAGAAGAGGAGCAAGCAAAGAATCTGAGCAGTCAGAAGTTTCTTAAAACAGTCAAACTGGAAGCAAATTATAAAGGAAAACTAAATGAATGCTAAAGAAAAATGCTGCAGGCTCTGAGATTGCAGAGAAAGAAAGTGGAGGCAGAAGGGCTTTCAGGGAGGAGGTGGCATTGAGGATGAACTTGGCGATGAAGAGGGCTGTGGTGGAGGGAGGTTCCTCAGGCTGGGGCTGCTGCGGGCCTGAGCCCGAGGGACGAGGGTGTGTCTTGTGTGACAGCGTCAGACCAGTCAGAGCAAAGCGTTTCCCTCCTCTGGCCAGGACGGCTTCACGCCTCTGGCGGTGGCCCTGCAGCAGGGCCACGAGAATGTGGTCGCGCACCTCATCAACTATGGCACCAAGGGGAAGGTGCGCCTCCCGGCCCTGCACATCGCGGCCCGCAACGACGACACGCGCACGGCGGCGGTCCTGCTGCAGAACGACCCCAACCCCGACGTGCTTTCCAAGGTGAGGGCGAGGTGGAGGGAGGAGCCCTGGGCCGCGGACGCCCATGGGTTCGGGGGCATCGTGCACACCCAGCGACTGCTCACCCAGGAACCCCGAGCTGTGTGCACCGGGCCGGCTGCGCGCGAGTTGTGCCCCCACCCCAGGACTCAGAGGGGTCCCTGCACAGCCCCACTGTAAACCCCTGGCGGATGCCCAGACACGTGCTCTTGGCGAGCGGCGGGGATGCTTCCTGTTGCTCCAGGTCATCTGGCAATGTGTCCAAGCGGGCAGGGCGGATCTCCCTGGAACCCCGGAGGCGGCCTTCCTGACATGCCTTCATCTCTCCCCTCCGGCTGTGCTGTGGTGGAGGGAGGAGGCGTGCAGGGCCGGGGCGTGGAGAAAGGAGTTCTGGGCCCTGCGCAGTCATCTGAGCGCGCTCTCCGGTGCTCGGAGGCACTGCTGATCTGTCTGTAGGCGGAGGCTGCTGGTTCTCTTTTAGTGGAAATAGATTTGCTGGAGTTGTTCACAGTCCCCTCCTGCACACCCCCTCCCCTCTTCCACTCGCCCAAAGCCACCGGGTTTTGTCTGGAAAACAGCTGGGTGGGGTTAGGCATGGCTTGAGGTTCTGGAATAGAATGATGACAATGGCCGGAGGCTGAGGCAGGAGGATGGTTTGAGCCCAGGAGTTGGAGACCAGCCTGGACAACGTAGTGAGACCCCACCCCTAAAATAAAAAAATTAAAATTAGCTGGGCATGACGGTGCTCACCTGTAGTCCCAGCTATTGGAGAAGCTGAGGTGCGAAGATTGCTTGAGCCCAGGAGGTCGAGGCTGCAGTGAGCTGTTATCACACCACACTGCACTCCAGCCTGGGCGATACAGTGAGACCCTGTCTTAAAACAAAAAAACAAAAACAAACAAACAAAAGACCACGGCCCCATCATACTTTGATTCATGAATGAAAATCTCTGTTAGTGATCACTCTGACGAACGGACCCACAGAGTCTGAGGTTAGCATATAATTTAGGTCACTCGGAGCAGACACCCAGCTTTTGAATATACCGTGCCACAGAGCCTCTCTTGACACCCCAGCAAATATTCCCATCCAACAAAATCTTTGTCTGTAAGGTCCTGTTGCCCCACCCACGTTTCCGGCATCTCAGGGCTGATTCTGAGGTAGAAGTAAATCACATATGATACCTTTCTCCCCCTCTGTTGTGCCCCAGACGGGATTCACTCCCCTGCACATCGCGGCCCACTACGAGAACCTCAACGTGGCCCAATTGCTTCTCAACAGGGGAGCCAGCGTCAATTTCACACCACAGGTAACTCTGGGGCAGGTGCGCCCTCACTGGGGCCTGGAGCTGGCAGGTGCTCCTGCCTCTGCCTTGGGATCATGGGTTTCATTCCAGTTGCAGAAGTGCCTGTGGGTCAAACAGCCCCGCTGTCTGGCCGGGCTCCTTGCTAGCAGGTCTCTGATCATCCATTCGCCAGTTTCTTTGCTTTGTCTTGAGAAAACCCTAAACTGCGTTTGCACATCCTAGAAGTGGGAAACCTGGAGGGCAGAGAGTGATTTCCAAATAACTGACGTTCCTGCAGTCTGTTATGTTGACGCTGGAAGGTGTGGGCTCTGTTGATGTGGTGGGATGACCCATCCTGTTGGCAGGTCCTTACAGGTTTTGAAATGCCTTAGGCCAGAAGTGCCCTGACTGCCCTTGCAGGGCTGGAGGCTGGGGTTTGGGGACACAGGGAGTGGGTGCACAGCAGCTGCATTCCAGGGAAGGATGGCGCGCCCTGACTGTCCTGCTTCCTCCCTTCAGAATGGCATCACGCCACTGCACATCGCCTCCCGCAGGGGCAACGTGATCATGGTGCGGCTGCTGCTGGATCGGGGGGCCCAGATAGAAACCAAGACCAAGGTGGGTGCCGGCAGGCTCTGCCGCCAGGCAACGTGAGGGAGCTCCCCCCTCACGAGCCTCACCCAGAGCAGCGGGCCCTCAGTGACCTAGTTAGGGATGCACCACCACCCTCTCGGAGCCGCCTGCAGCAGTATTCCGGGCAGTGCTGCGTGCAGCAGGAGGCGATAGTAAAACTGTGCTGAGGTCGAGCTGGTGCCTAAGGAAACGTCAGCACTTGCGTGGGCTGGGATGATGCCATAGTCAGTCTTCTCTCCAAACGGCCTCTGATAGCTCCCTTTTGGGCTTTCTGTTTTTGACTCTGTCTTTTAAAGGATGAATTGACACCTCTCCACTGTGCAGCTCGAAATGGGCACGTGCGAATCTCAGAGATCCTGCTGGACCACGGGGCACCAATCCAAGCCAAAACCAAGGTGTGTGCTTCCTTCCTGTGAGGAGCATTTTTTAGGCAGGGTGCCAGGTCCAACAGACCTGGCATCAAATCCTATTTCTGTAAAGCAGAGATGCTAATACTACTACATGAGATAGCACCTTTGACATTTATTACAAGGCCTGACACAGAAGGCACTCACTATAGCTCTAATTCCTAACTAGATCTGGGTCAGCAAACTTTTTATCTAAAGGGCCAGGTATTAGACAATTTTAGGCTTTGCAGACCGTGGTCCCTGTTGCAGTGATTCAACACTGCCAATGTAGCAGAAAAGCAGCCACAGGCAATATGCAAACTAGGGGCCGTGTTCCAATAAAACTTTATTGACAAACCCAGGTGGCGGGGCAGATTTGGCCCACAAATTGTATAGTTTACCTACTACTACTCTAGATCAATCCCCATGTCTCTCTTCCTAGCTCCAGAAAAGACAGACAGTAAGTACTCTGAGAAGTCTTCAGAGCCTGGGCCAGACTGGAGCAAAGTTAAAAAGAAAAGGACATAGTTTTTCTCAGGCTCCATTACAGGCTAGAGAAAATGCCCGTTACGTGGTTCTAACATGAAGACTTGAGTCTTCTAGGGGCAAAAGCTGTCTGCCACATAGTGCTGCCTAAGCCTGCTCCAGGTCCTCTGCCCCATGAATTGAGCTGTGTTCAAGCAGAGCAAGGCAGAAGCCAAGTTTACTCACCGCTACCCAGGAGGTTTCCCATGAGCAGTTCTGTCATAAAATGACAGCTCAGTCCATACAGTGAAAGCTGATTTATTCCCGACACATTATCACATTCTGTTCTGTAGAGTTGTCATTAGTTTGGGTCATGATTCATAGACCCCATACTGGCTCTCACGTGTGTGTGTGCTGTTGTGTGAGGGTGTTCTCTACTAAAGCAGTTTATTTCTCATTTAACCCTCCATTCTTGGCTGATTTGCTGTGCTACTTTGAGCATGTGTCTTGCCCTCTCTGTGTTTCAGTTTCCTCATTTGGAGAGCCCCTACCTTCTCTTCTAGGATTGTTGGGACGACCATGTGAGGCAATGTCTTCAAAAGCGTATCTAAAAGTAAACATCCTCAGCTAAACAAAAGTTGAATTGCTACTATCAGTTAGATTATTAGGTCAGGAAATTCCCAACATTTTTCCAGGAGTGCTATATTTAAACATAATACATGGCCAGAAGTTAAGATTATTTTTTTTAATTATCCAGATCATTAGAATGGGGCTAAAAAGAATGCTTATGAAAATTCTTTGCTGAGAATGCGTGACTTTTCAATTGGGAACTATAGTACGACCATTCTGAAATGAAAGTGTAACTAACTTAGTTCAGTCTGCCCTAACAAAGAACCACACGCGGAGTGGCTTAAACAACAGAAACCTACTGTCTCACAGTTACAGAGGCTGGAGGGTCAAGATCAAGGTGTCAGCAGAGTTGGTTCTTTATTCTTTCTCTTTTTTTTTTTTTGAGATGGAGTCTTGCTCTGTCACCCAGGCTGGAGTGCCATGGTGTGTCTCCGCTCACTGCCACCTCCCCCTCCCAGGTTCAGTCAATTCTCATGCCTCAGCCTCCTGAGTAGCTGGGATTGCAGGGGCGTGCCACCACACCTGGCGAATTTTTGTATTTTTAGTAGAGACAGGGGTTCACCATGTTGGCCAGGCCTGGTCTCAAGTGATCTGCCTGCCTTGACCTCCCAAAGTGCTGGGATTACAGACGTGAGCTACAGTGCCTGGCCAGGGTTGGTTTCTTCTGAGGCTGTGAGGGAGCATCTTTTCCAGGTCTCTCCTCAAGCTTCTGGTGGTTTGAGCACAATCTTTGGTGTTCTTGGCTTATAGAAGCAACACACTGACCTCTGCCTTCATCTTCATGTGGCATCTTCCCACTGTGCATGTGTCCAAATCACCCTGTTTCTAAGGATGCCAGTCATAGATCAGAGCTCACACTAACAACTTCATGTTATCTCATTACAGGCACAAAGGCCCTGTTTCCAAACAAGTCACATTCTGCGGTCCTGGGGGTTAGGAGTGCAGCATGTGAATTTTGTGGAACTTAATTCAGCCTGTAACGCTAACATCAGCCGTCATGAACCTGATTTGAGTCTTCTTTGATGAAAATCCTCTCATTTCCACTTTCTAAAAGCTGAAGCCCCAGGTCTTGAGCTCCTGGCCTGCCAAGGCGCAGCTCCAGCCTCCTCTCCAGCCCGGCTCCATGCTTACCCACCTTGCCCCGCCTGTTGAACTGCATGGAGACCCCTGGGATCCCCTAGGGTAGCTGCCTCTGTGGTGGTGCACACACTGCTCCCTTCACTGCGATGTTCTTCCCCTTTGGTCCTCCTGGTGAACTTCCATTCAGGCCTCACCTCCTCCCTCCCAGCATCCCTTGTTCATCAGGGACACCATCCATTTGTGCACACCTCTGTGCTTTGACCATCCTTCATCCTGCTTCAGACCACTGAAAGACAACACCGTATCTGTCTACAGGCTTCCTTGGGCCAGGGGTTATGTCTGTTCTCTTCTGTTTCCCCAGAGCCTAACCCATACCAGGTGCACGTTGATCATGTATTGATAATTGTGTGTTGAATTAATGTCTGAATGAATGAATGAGTCTCCTCTCTTTAATGTTTTTTTAACCGAATTGCTGTTTGAGAAATGAGTGTCCTTAACAGAACTTTCCTTAACCGAACAGCATTTGATAGGGGCAGGGAACAGAGGGATTTACATCCAAGTTCTATTTTATCATTCATTCATTCATTCAAAATCACATAATTTAAGGGCTATGATGTGTGTTACATGCATGTACTGGGCACTATGGGGCATTTAAGAGAAATATTAGGCTCAGTCACTGGTCTTAAGAGGTGTATAAGTAAAGAGAAAAGATACACTCCCCTGAAAAGTTAACTATGAATGTAATTGGGCAAATAGAAGAATAAGGTCTGGGTGCATGGCACAGATAAGGAAAGCCTACAGGAATCTAGAGTGGTCAGGGAAGGCTTTCTGGAAGAGGTGGGTCTGCTGGTGATGGTTTTGAAGGTTTGGCCAGGTGGAAAGTAGAATGTCTGTGGTCAGAGACCAGCAGGAGCTTGGAGGCCAGGGTGAGCCAAGCTCCCTCCAGAGCCTTGTGGAAGCATCGTATAGGGAAGAAGTAAGGAGTGACATTGGAATCATCCTGAATCTCCATGCTTGGTCCCCAGAAGGCTTTGTGATTATTTGTTTTCCTCTTTACCCAGAACGGCCTGTCCCCAATTCACATGGCGGCTCAGGGAGACCACCTCGACTGTGTCCGACTCCTGTTGCAATATGATGCAGAGATAGACGACATCACCCTAGACCACCTGACCCCGCTCCACGTGGCTGCCCACTGCGGACACCACAGGGTGGCCAAGGTCCTTCTGGATAAAGGGGCCAAACCCAACTCCAGAGCCCTGGTGAGTAGGGGGCCTGCTGCAGAAGGTGCAGAGGGGCAGGGCAGGCTGGGGGCCGGACCAGAGAGGCATGGCGGGGCCTGTGGGAAGGGCGGCAGGCTCCTGGAGCTCTCAGGATCCTAGGCCTGAGCAGTAGGATGTGACAGCACAGGCCACTGGGAGCCTGGTGTGCACCCCTCCTGCACCCTCCACTCCACACCCAGCTGGGTATCGATCCCTGCCCCTGGTGACCAGGCCAAGGTCAGGGGTGAGTTTGGGCCCAGGAGACTGGACTCAGGAAGCATCATGGGTGAATAGGTATGTGAGCTTGGGGTGCTTCTCCAGTGGAGCCAGGCCCGGATCTGAGTGATTCCTTAGAGGCTGCATGGTTTTCTGAGCTGCTTTGGGGATGAGCAAGATGACCGGAGCTGAGCATCCTTCATCCACAGAGGGACTTACAGTTCTCATGGCACTCTTACAGAGGGAACTCAGGCCTAGACCAAATCCCTCCTGTGGTTCCTCTGCCTCCTCCCCAGGCCAGGGTCTCCCCGGGAGGTCCGGGGATCCAGTAGGGCTGCAGCTTTGCAATAAGCATGCCTGTGACCACATCTCCCTTCTGCCCCTTCCCAGGGCAGCAGAACTGAGGGGCAGGATATCCTCTAGGGATGGCAGAGGATGACTCATTCATTCATTCATTCACTCACTCGCTCAAAAAAGCTTTTACTGAGATGTGCCCGCAGGCCACATACCGTGGTAGGGGAGTTGAGGACTATTGACATCTAGGGTCAGTATTTGTCGTCCTGTGTGTTGTAGGATATTTAGCAGCATCCCTGGCCTCTACCCACTAGGCACTCATAGCTCTTCTTCCCTAATTGACAATAAAAAATGTCCCCAGACATTGCCACATGTTTTGGGGTGAGGTGCAAAGTATACCCCCCCACCTCCTATGCTTGAGAACCACCGCCTTAAGTGGGTAAAGCACGGAAAAAACAGATGAAAACAGACACATGTTTCTGCCCTTCAGAGTTTACATTCAGAGTACATCACACTTTACAGCAGAAATCCATTTCACTAAAGATGATCAGTGGTTTCAGGGAAGAGGGAACATGATTTGCTTCACAGAAGTACTCTTTTATTTTAAATTTACCCTTGGGGGCTTTAAACAGCAGTCTTTTTTAGTGCATCCAAAAATATGAATAAATGTTTTAAAAAGGTTTATAAACAACATGTTTGGGAGCATACCTAGTGCATCAAGTGAGAGCCACCTGTCTTTTACATGATTTGCATTAATTGACGTTACAAAACTAATCAATTGGCATTCATTCATTGATTGGTCCGTGGGCCTCTGCTGGTGGGCTGGGCAGCAGCTGCCTTTTAGAGCAGCAAGGTGGTCTTCCGGGCGTTCCTTGGGCCCATGTGTAAGCTCCTGCCTGTCTGTCTCCCTGTGTGTGGGCTGCAGAATGGCTTTACCCCCTTACACATCGCCTGCAAAAAGAACCACGTCCGTGTCATGGAGTTGCTGCTGAAGACGGGAGCCTCGATTGACGCTGTCACCGAGGTAGGAGAGACTGCAGAGGAGCCTGGGGCAGGTCCGTGGTCTCCCCCAACCCACCTTCTCCAAGAGCCGCTCTTTGTAGCTTTGTGTGACTGCAGGGGTATGTGTGTACGCAAGTCTGGACTGCTTGAAGGAATGAATCAGGGGTGACTAAGACATGAGTCAAGTCTCATGGAGCTTTCCAAGATCAGACATAATTTTTGCAAGTTGTAAGAGTGGGCACGAGTTGCCCCACAGTAATTTTTTCTCCAACCGTTTTCTTGGAAGCAAACCCACCTCATTTAGCTCCCTTTTCTTGGAAAACCCATTTGTGAAAGTGTTAGATGCTGTCAGGTTCTCTCTTCTTCGGGGGAGCGGGAAAACTCCACTTATCTCACTCCGCCCTTGTCTGTTCCAGTCCGGCCTGACACCTCTCCACGTGGCCTCCTTCATGGGGCACCTTCCCATCGTGAAGAACCTCCTGCAGCGGGGGGCATCCCCCAACGTCTCCAACGTGGTAAGTCCTCGGGCAGGCAGGGCCTTGCTCCTCTAGACCAAAGGCCCAGAAAGAAGCTTTCGCTAGTGCTCCCAGGCCTCCTCTCTGGGAACAGAACTACAATTCCCAGAATAGCCAACGTTCAAACTGGGGAAGGACATCCCTGTGTACTGACACTTTCCTGATTAAGTTTCTCACACCTCCATAAACCTTGGAGGTTTTGTTTTGGATAATAATTTTGGAACATCTATAAGTGTTCACTGGGAATATATTTACATTTTTGAATATTCATTAGCTCTGGGGTTTACTTTTAAGTATATCTAGAATACACAGACGCACGCATGCACTCACGTACACACATGCACCTGCACGCATGTGCCCACACAGCTACAAACATACATGCGTGTACACACATGCACACACACCAGGCTAAAGAGCTGCGTGCTGGCGCAACTCCACCTCTTGGACAAAAACCCACCCAGCCACTACAGGCTGCACTTCCTAGCTCTGTGAGTGTCATTTTGGATAGCAGGCATATATGAACAGTTCTATAATTTTGTTATTTTATAGAAAGTGGAGACCCCACTACATATGGCAGCCAGAGCCGGGCACACGGAAGTGGCCAAATATTTACTGCAGAACAAAGCCAAAGTCAATGCCAAGGCCAAGGTGAGTGGTGAAGGCGGGAAGGGAAGGGTTTCAGATGTGAGCAGTTCAGTACTGTGCAGAAAGCCTATCCTCATTCCAGGCGGGCCCGCAGTGCCTGGGGATTCTCATTCCTGATCAGCTTACTCTGAGCGCTGGGATTCTGCTTTGCAGGGGGTTTGAGAAGACCAGGGATAGTTTTGCATGAGAGCCATATTTCTTTAAAATAAGGAAAGTCCAAGGTACATGGCTGGCTCGAGTATGTCCTGGGCTAATGATGACAGTTGCCGTATAAGGAGGGGGGCAACCTTTTGAAGAAAGCATTGCCAGCAAAAATCAGGCAGGAGTGACTTGATCTAAAATTGGAGAGATCCCCTTGCTGTAAACACATTTTTCAAGGGGTGGAGGAGCAGGCGGTGAGAAGAGCTGCGGAGTTTGCCAGTTGCTTGCTTGGCCATCAGCAGGCTTCCTGACCACAGGGCACAAGGGCGCTCCTTAGAGTCAGGCCTGTGATTTGTGGGGCCCTGAGGGACGCCTCCAGCTGGGCTCCATGAGACCTGGCCCAGGCAGATGGACAGCAGCATTCAGAAACAGGAAGTGGGGGTGGGGGGAGCGTGGGTGGAAAAGTCCCCATTCCTTGTCAGCAGGTGAGACTCCCCTGACCCTAGCACAGAGAAAATCAAAGTAGAGTTCAAGTAGAAAGAAGCGCATCCATTCAGAAAGGACATGAGAGACTGATGAGCAACCACAATGCACTGAGCACCTTTTACGCACCAAACGCAGAAACCACGTTCGTTATCCGCTTGATCCCAGTGAGCCCTAGCAAGTAGACATTAATTGTTCCCATTTTACAGATGGGAGGTCTGGGCCTTTGGGAAGTTAGGTAGAAACAGCAGCTAACTTGAAGAGCTGTTGTAAAGATTCAATAGGATACAGCATACTGGTTCCTGTAACTCAGAGACTTGATTCAAATCCTGACTCTTCATCTTCTTAGCTGTGTGACCTTGAGAAGGTTACTTGCCCTCTCTGGGCCCCGCCTTGCTTCTCTGTAAGATGGAAAGTTGGATTTGGTAACATCTGCATTTCTTCTTCTTCGTATTCCCTTCGGGGTCCAGGATGACCAGACCCCACTTCACTGTGCAGCTCGCATTGGTCACACAAACATGGTGAAGCTCCTGCTGGAAAATAACGCCAACCCCAACCTGGCCACCACCGCCGGGCACACCCCCCTGCACATCGCAGCTCGTGAGGGCCACGTGGAAACGGTCCTGGCCCTTCTGGAAAAGGAAGCATCCCAGGCCTGCATGACCAAGGTACAGCCTTCCTCCTCTCGGTCTGAGGAAGCAGCAGGCTCATTCATGACCAGGCCTGGGGCTCGGAGGGGAATTCCCGCCTGGCTCTCTCTGTCACCTCAATGATGCAACAAGTAGCTGGGAGGGTTGTCACACTCAAGGCTGGCCACCATCTGCAAGCCCGACGTGTCTCCGTCCTTCCCCAGAACGTGTGGTCAACCATAGCTTCTCATGCACCCAGCCAGCCTTCATCCATTTATCACCGCACAATTATAAGTCAAAACCTGCAAGTCACAGGCAGGTTCTGGAGGAATGAGAAGGATTAAGACTCCTACCCTGCCCTCAGCTAGCCAGCGATCAACTACCACTGCGAGGTGGTGGAGACCTTCTCGCCACAGGAGTGTGGCTAGTGAGTGCAGGGATGCCCACGGACTCTTGAGGGCTTCAGCCTCCCCGAGGACTCAAAAATGGCTGTGCCTTTGCTGTTACTGGCTCCTCCGGGGAGGTGGCAGCCTCCTTTGCCGTGGGTCCTTCTCCAGGGATGACAGCCTTGGGTCCTCGAGGTCCTGATGGCCTGTGTTTCTCCTCAGAAAGGATTTACCCCTCTGCATGTGGCGGCCAAGTACGGGAAGGTGCGTGTGGCAGAGCTGCTGCTAGAGCGGGACGCGCACCCAAATGCTGCAGGAAAAGTGAGTTTGCACCCCTGCAGCTCTTCGGTCAGAGGCCAGGACAGAGGATGAACCTCATCAGTTGCAGATTCCATCTCTTGCCTATGTTGTTCATTTATTTTGGTTTTGTGAGACAGGGTCTGGCTCTGTCTCCGGGGCTGGAGTGTGGTGGTGCCATCACGACTCACTACAATTTCAACTCCTGGGCTCAAGCCATCCTCTGGCATCAGCCTCCAAGTAGCTGGGACGACAGGGAGGCGCCACCATGCCCAGCTAATTAAAAAAATAATTTATAGAGACAGGGTCTCACTCTGTTGCCCAGGCTTGTCTCAAACTCCGGGCTCAAGTGATCTTTCTTCTTCAGCCTCCCACAGCTCTGGGATTACAGGTGCGAGCCACTGCACCTGGCCCATTCATATTTCCATGGGTAGCCATCGAGGGAGAATAGCCTTTGGAAAGACTGGCCTTTCTGTCAAACGCCTTATCCTTTTGGGAAAACCCGATGGCCTTCTCTGGGCAAGTGTGTTGATCTCACTGCCCACATCCCCTCTGGTTCCCACAGGGTGCTGGGTCTTGCTGGTAACATTCTGTTGTGACTCTTAAGATGGGCCTGGGAAGGATTTTAAGCAGGATTTTACCTGTATAAAATAGGTGCTCCCATGCCTAAAGGAAGCCCTGGTAGAAAGTCCGTGGGAGTGACAGCTGCCCTCTTCTGTCTTTGTCCCCTGCAGAATGGCCTGACCCCCCTGCACGTGGCTGTCCATCACAACAACCTGGACATCGTCAAGCTGCTGCTTCCCCGGGGCGGCTCGCCACACAGCCCCGCCTGGGTAAGGCTGGCCCCCCTGCAAGCTGCCCCTGGAGAGCAGTCCACCTGCCACGCCACCTGCCAGTCCTTCAGGGAGCGGGGGTTCCACAGCAGCCCAAGGGTTTTGCGTTCTGTTATTTTTGCCTCAGAAATCAGGCCTCACATTCACACGTGTTACCTGCCCTGTAATCGTGCTATTCAGAGCCCAGGAGTGGGATGGGAGGTGGGTAACAATTCCTAGCCAGGGGTGACCTTGCAGAGGCGGAACATGCTTTATACAACAAACGTGTCCCCAAGCAGTTGCACGTTAGCTGGGTGTTGTAAACTGACTGCCGGAGGTCAGCGTGGATAAAAATCCCTGGGGAGTGGTGAGCCTGGTTCTAGCAGATTCTGACTTTGTGGGACTGCGCGGTGTGGCCTGGAAGCCTCATTTTTAACCTACTCCCTGCATGATTCCGAGGCTGGGGCCACAGCGACCACACTTTGAGAAATCCTCAGGGCTGCCAGCGAACTTGCTGGAACCCGGAAGCAAGTCACCTCTTTAAAATGAGAATGATCACCTCCAAATTCATTTTCTCTCTAAGATTAGACTTCTAGATAGTGGCGTTTTTATAGGGAGGCTCACCTCAATATGAGTTGGCCCAGCTTCACACCAGCTTCAGAGGCAAGCGGCTCAGAGCTGCGGGTTCCCTAACCCTCGAGGGAACCAGAGGAGGGAGCAGATGGGTTGCTTCTGGGAGACCTCACAGAGTTGGGTAATGCAAGGATAAAGCTGGAAGGACCGTTTTGGGGAACAGACTGCCCCCTGTCGGAAGGCGAGGCTGTGTAGGGACGGGCATCATGGGACTGGTGGCCAGTAGGGAGAAGGGGAGAAGAGAGGGAGGGGAGCCAGGAAGACAAAAAGTCTGGCTGTGGGGCAGCCAGGCACACGGGAAACAGGATAATTTATGGGAGAGCAAACCCCGGTGCTCCGTCATGTGGCAGGCATCCAAGTGCCGCAGAGAAGGAGCCTCGGGGTGGGGCCCCGCGTGATCCATCTGACACCTGCTGGCTCAGGGCCGCTGCAGCGCAGGCAGGAGCACCAGTGGCGGCGCGGAGCTTCCGTGCATTCTCCTCCTGGACAGACACGTGTCCGCATCTTGCAGCATCGCTGTCCTGCAGATGCGGCTCCCCACAGCCCCGTCTCCTCCTGTCCCTGCTGCTGCTGCAGCGAGCCCCGCATCGCTGTGCAGAGGGAGCATGCGGCCCTGCTGGGATGTCGACTTACTCCTGCCTCTAAAAATAAAAACCTGGACTCCCCTCCTCCTCACTCTCCTACTTATATAAAAGGAACAGGAGCCAGGTTCATGATATTTAAAGAGAGCTAAATCTAAGCACAAACGCTGTACAGATGGGCTTTGTTTCCATGGCGAAAAATAGTTTCCAAAGTAGTCTGGCAATTTTGTAGAATTTCACATGCAAATCTCTCTGCACCCAAACCAAACCCTCCCCTTTCCAATTTTGATGCTAATGTTGTTTGAACATTTGGGCAGAGCTCCCTCCGCATGCATTCCTTAGGATGAGCTCATTTCCTTGGGAAAGAAGAGCCTTTTGTGGGCACACATTCCTCCCTCCTCTCTCTGTGACTTTCCAGCCTAGTTGTCCTTGTCGTTGTCCCTTGCAGAAGCTCATTCGTTCCTTTTAGTCCTGGTTGGGGAAGCTCAGAGCGACAGTCCATGTTCTGAGAGTGACAGTGGCACTCGTATCTCAAGTTTCACCAGGGGTTTACCTGGCAGCCTGAGCCATGTCCAGGGCAGGTCTACCCTTGGGCAGGACAGGGGGCTGGCCTTGTCAGTGTGGACATCACCTCTGCCTAGGTGGCCTGGGATTCCTGAGGATACATCCTTGAATATACTACATGGTTGCTTGAGTGATGGTCCTTTGCACGTTAAAAGATGGCTAACAGGGCCAGGCGTGGTGGCTCAAGCCTGTAATCCCAGTACTTTGGGAGGCCGAGGCGGTCAGGAGTTCAAGACCATCCTGGGCAACACGATGAAACCTCATCCCTACTAAAAATATGAAAACTAGCCGGGTGTGGTGGTGCACGCCTGTAATCCCAGCTACTTGGGAGGCCGAGGCAGGAGAATCGTTTGAACCCAGGAGGCAGAGGTTTATGGTAAGCCAATATTGCACCTCTGCACTCCAGCCTGGGTGACAGAGTGAGACTCCAACTCAAAAAAAAAAAAAAAAAAAATGGCCTAACAATCATTGTTTCATGTAGTTATTAATGGAAAAACCAGACTCCATTAAATATTTTTGAGGTTTATTCTGAGCCAGTGTGAGTGACCATGGCCCTGGGCACCACAGTCTCAAGAGGTCCTGAGTAAGTATGTCTTGGGGCAGGTTACAGTTTGGCATACATTTAGGGAGGCAGGAGTTACAGGCAAAGACATAAGTCAATACATGGAGGGTATATATTGATTTGACCCCAGAAGACAAACATGCCTAGGAACAGGGCCCAGAGGTTATAGGCCGATGCAGAGATTCTTTAATTTTCGGTTGGTTAAAGGAGTAAAGCTTTGTCTAAAGTTTGGAATCAGCAGAAAAGAAAGTTTTTAAGTTGAGAGAAGGGTTTGTTCACCAGTGCCCTGGGCCGAGTGACCTCCAGGGGGCATATGACTCAGCCCTTGCCTATCGTGGCCTTGGGCCGTGTTGATAATGTTTGTCTGGTCACAAAGAATCCCTTTGGCTAGTCTTATGATCTCTATTTTAACATGAATGCCAGCCAGTTGCGCCTAAACTCCGAAAGGGAGTGGATATAGCGAGGTGTGTCCAACCTCCCTTCCTTCGTGGCTGGGAATTCCATTTTTAAGGTTTTTCTGGGATCCCTTTGGCCCAGTTGGGGTCTGTTTGGGGGCTTAGGGTTATATTTTTCATTTACTTAGTGAAAACCTCCTCTGGGCTGGCGCTGGCTGGTGCTCTGTGTCTCACACGGGGAATTCTTAGCTCTATTTGGAACCAGACCCGCATCTCAGGATGGATCTGCAGCATGGCACCCCGTTCCTTTGCTCTCTTTGATACAGTGCAAAAATCACGTTGTTTAATTAAACTTATTATAATCCAAACGTGGATCTTGTTACACGAACACAACCTACAAAGAACAATTTAATGTTTTCGCATAACATAATCAAATTAAAAAGGAAGAATACTAGAAAGGATTATGGCATGTCATTCTTCAAAGAGAATGATTTTCCATTTAATTCAGTTCCTTGGTAAGTCACAACTTTGCATTTCACCACAAAAGCCGCCTGCAGGCCCACCTTGCCAAGGGCCCTGGGACTTTGACTGCCTTGGCCAGCCCCATTCTTTCCCTTTCCTCTTCCTGACCAGTGATCCTGGCAGAATCAGAAATGTTGATTTCCACAGTAAGAGAGTGGCTGGCAGGGAGAACTCAGTCCTCAGCCAGAGGAATGCTGGCCGAGGTGGGCAAATCTCACGCCCTGAGACAGATCCCACTTTGGGCAGCCATCTGCTGTGGGCCTGGGTGGGCACATGTCCAGGATGTCCTCCAGCCTGGCGTTGCCCTTAACCCTGAGTGCCCTAGGGCCTTGCTACTCAAAGTGTGGTCCCTGGACCAGCATTTTCAGCATCATCTGGGAGCTTGTTAGAAATGCACAATCTCTGGCCCTCCCTAGTGCCTCTGAATCACACTCTGCTTTTTTTTTTTTTTTTTTTTTTTTTTTTGAGATAGAATTTCACTATTGTTGCCCAGGCTGGAGTGCAAAGGCGTGATCTCTGTTTACTGCAACCTCCACCTCCTGGGTTCAAGAGATTCTCCTTCTTTAGCCTCCCGAGTACCTGGGATCACAGCCATATGCCACCACATCCAACTAATTTTGTATTTCTTTAGTAGAGACAGGGTTTCTCCACGTTGGTCAGGCTGGTCTCAAACTCCCAACCTCAGGTGATCCTCCTGCCTCGGCCTCCCAGTGTGCTAGGATTACAGGCGTGAGCCACCATGCCTGGCCCAGACTCTGCATTTTAACGAGATCCCAAGGGATTTGTGTACACAACAGAGTTTGAGAACCACTGTTCTACCTGGAATTACCTGGGCTGTGCAATCAGAAGGTCAGGGTTGGGGTATCTGTTGTTCTGCTTCCTACGAGACATTAGATAAGGTGCTTAACCTTTCAGTCCTTCTCCACACAATGGGATAATAATAATAATGCCCGCCCTAGTGACCTTATGTGGTTTTAAGGAAGTGCAAAAAAGGTAACGCAGATGAAAGTGGTTTTCAGCAGTGATGAGCAAAGGAGCCCATCTGGGAACTGTCTCCTGCCTGTAGGGAGGTAACGAGTGTGCTCCAGAATGTAAACCCATGCACTGCTTCCTTCATTGAGACAGTCTTGCTATTGATAATAACAATGAAAACAAAAATCGGCTGAATAAACAGTGCACAGTGACATCGTTGATTTACTTTTGAGGCAATCTCCTTCATCTCATTGTGCAATTATAAAGTCTTCCAAACCAGTGCACTACAAAACCATGACACACAGGTGTGCTACTTTTTAAATTTTTCTTGTTTAGAGAGGGTCTTACTCCTCTCCAGGCCACAGTACAGTGGTGCGATCAGAGCTCGCTGCAGCCTCCAACTCCCTAGCTTAAGTCATCCTCCCACGTCAGCTTCCTGAATAGTTAAGACTACAGGCATGCACCACCATGCCCAGTTAATTTTTTAGATTTTTTGTAGAGATAGGGTCTATCTATGTTGCCCAGGCTGGTCTCAAACTCCTAGCCTCAAGTGATCCTCACACCTCGGCCTCTGAAAGTGTTGGGGTTACAGGCATGAGCCACTGCACCCTGCCAACTTTTCATACCTTAATTTGGGAACACACCTTCATATACAGTATCATGTTTGATCCACCTAACAGCCTCAAGAAATGAACAAGATAGATGTTATTATCCACTGTTAACAACTTAAAAGGTACAGAAGGAAGTGTAAGTTATGGAGTATCTTGCCCTGGGTCACACAGCTAGTTAAGAGTGGAGCGAGGACTGTCCCATGTCCTCAAGTCCCTTGCCCATGCATGTTCCATAAACCAACCTGCCTAATGCCGGCAAAGCCCAGAGGGGCAGCGCTTGGCCTGATTGCACCGGGAAAGAAAAGGGATTGGTGTTTCTTTTTCTTTATGAAATATTTGGGGTTTTCAGCTCTTATTGCAGGAAGGAAGAAAGAAGAATCTTTCATTTCCTTACTCACCCAGGCTTCCAGTTGCTCTGTTCCTGCCCAGCAGTTTATCAGAGCATAACAGAAAACAGATGGTGAAAAAAGTGGACATATAGTGGCTATGCAAGCCTGAGGAGCTGTCTCCAAGTCAAATGGATTTTGTCTGTTTGTTTGTTCACCTAAATTGCTTCCCGGTGACGCCAGCCTGTTCAGTGGGTATCCATCCGGCCTAGAACCAGACTCAGCGTCCCCATGTGTGTTGATATTGTCAGCTCAGCATTCCTGTAACCAGGCTCTGGGTGGCTTCTTCTGTTTCAGAATGGCTACACCCCTTTGCACATCGCTGCCAAGCAGAACCAGGTGGAGGTGGCCCGCAGTCTGCTGCAGTATGGGGGCTCAGCAAATGCCGAGTCGGTGCAGGGCGTGACGCCCCTTCACCTGGCCGCCCAGGAGGGTCACGCAGAGATGGTGGCTCTGCTGCTCTCCAGACAAGCCAATGGCAACCTGGGGAACAAGGTAGGCATGGTGTCTTCGGATCTGTCCTAGAGTGCCGGCTAGTGACGTGTGGTGTCTGCATATTGAGCATCTACTGTTTGCCCAGGTTCTGATTTAGGAGGGTGTGTGTGTGATCTTTGTAACAGCCCTGTGTATTTTTCACCTTCATTTTCTAAATGAATAAACAGAGTCAGAAAGGTTGCTTATTCCCAAGGTGTCAGGATCCTGAGCCTCTCTGATGCCAAAGCCTTTGCTGATCTTTCTAAACAGATTGACTTAAGGATCTGCAGAAAGGTAATACTAAACTCCATAGTACACTTTCCCAAACATAGGCCGGCGCCTACCTCCAGGAGTGCATTTTGTCATTTGGGACTAAATATTCTATGTTCTGTGGGGGAAAAACATTTTTAAAAACACTGACCTATACACTAGGAGTTCCCACTCCAGTGACAATAGGTGTGTGAGTACAAAGCCTTCTAAAATTGCACACACATCTGGGGAGGAAGGGTGCATGAGCAGTTTTCTGGGTGAAGCATTCATAGTGTTTCTCAGCTTCTCAAAGGAATCCATGACCCAAAAAAAGACTGAAACTCACTTCTTTTTTAAATAACAGTTTTATTGAAATTCACCTAGAATTCACTCTTTTGAACTCTACACTTCAATGTTTTTTAGTATTTTTGCAGAATTCAGCAGCCATCACTACGACCTAATTCTAGAACACTTTCATCACCCCGAAAGGAAACCCCATACCTCTTAGCACTCACTTCCCATTTCCCCAGAGCCCCCGGTCCCCGCAACCGGGAATCTTTCAGTCTCTAGGAATTTACCTGCTCTGGACATTTCATATACGTGGAACCATGCAGTGTGAAGAACGACCTCTTTACATGATAAAGTCACACAGCACACATTCAGAAAGGCAAGCACAGGGCCAACTTAAGATTTCTTAAAAACCTGTAGATTTTGTACAAATGCTGGCACATTTTGTAAAACCTTGAATAGTTGACCCCCAACGAGGGAACCGTTCTGGTAGGATCGTTATATTCACTATATTTCATGGCATCCTGGGTTTCTTCACTGTCCCACTTAAAGTGAGCTTTGTAAAGACACAGTAAGGTCACTGGAAACATGCTCTCTCATCTGCACGCCCGCCTCTGGAGACAGATTACTGGTGTTAGCTCAAGAATTAAGGCCGGGTGCCTGCCTGAGAGGCTGACACAGTCACTCCTCAACCAATGGCTGTTCTCACTTGAGCTCCCCCTCCCCCGCCACCTGCCTGCCTGAGAAACCCACCAGCTCTGGCCGCAGCGGAGTATGTTGGGGGGTCATTACTGCCCACAAGCCTCTGGTCAGCCTGCAGGGTGTGCAGAAGGCAGAGGAGGGCAAGCGGCATCCAGCAGAGGGGACACAGTCTGTGCCCGTAGAGGAATCCAGCTCTGTTAGCAAAGGGTATTGAGGCAAAGTCCAGGAGAGACTTTTCTGACATTTTTCTGTGGGCGCCCACATATCAAACAGCATCTCTGATGCCTCACTTACTGCCTTCCTGAGGAAGCTGTAGTGCCACGTGCAAGACTATGGTTCGTTCACTCCTGGTGGGATCCTCTGCCCTCTTGATCATGCCAGCACTGGCTGTGCAGTGATAACATTATGCTACACTGATTGATTGATTTGTATTTGTTAATTTTTTGAGACAGAGTCTTGCTCTGTCGCCCAGGCTAGAGTGCAGTGGCACTATCTCAGCTCACTGCAACCTCTGCCTCCCAGGTTCAAGTGATTCTACTGCCTCAGCCTCCCGAGTAGCTGGGATCACAGGCATGAGCCACCAGGCCCAGCTAATTTTTGTATTTTTAGTAGAGACGGGGTTTCACTGTATTGGCCAGGCTGATCCACCCCCCTCAGCCTCCCAAAGGTGATCTGCCTGTCTCAGCCTCCCAAAGTGCTAGGATGACAGGCGTAAGCCTCTGCCCCCAGCCAGTGTGGGGCTCGTGAAATACCGAGTCGGTGCAGGGCGTGACGCTCCTTCACCTGGCCGGCCAGCCCGTGTACTACATTTAACGGCACTGTGTGCCTCGCAAAGTGCTTCGCCTATGCTTTCTCAAGGGCTTCCCACCTTGCCCCTGAGATGGAGCCATGATAACCCCTATTGTCTAGATTAGGAAACCAAGGCTACAGAGTTCTGGAGTTCACCATGGAAATGGGGCATTCTTTATCGGGAAGATACCATGAAGCACCAACAATGGGAAAGTGCCATAAAGTTCATCTAGATCAGAAGTCAGCAAACTGTGGGCCAGTGGGTCAAATCTGGCCCACCACTTGTATGTGTAAATAAAGTTTTATTGGAACACAGCCATGCCCATTCGTTTAAATGTTAGTCATACAGAAACAGGGTAAAAAATATTGATGATCTGGCCCTTAACAGAAAAAGTTGCCAACTCCTGATCTAGTGTAACCACCTTACTTTTTAGATAAGGACACTGGGGCCCAGAACAAGAAGAGCTTTGCCTGGAGCCAAATAGCTAGTCGGTGACTGCAGATTCCGCTTCAGCTCCCAAACCTCAAAGCTCTTTTCTTGTGGCCTAGAATTCTTTACTTGCTAATAGGTAATGAACATCTTTTTTTTTTTTTTTTGCAGAGTGGACTCACTCCCCTCCATCTGGTAGCACAAGAAGGCCACGTTCCAGTGGCAGACGTGCTGATCAAACACGGCGTGACGGTGGACGCCACCACCCGGGTAAGGCAGGCAGCTGGAGCTTCAGTCTGTGTGGGCTCCTTGCTTATACTTCAGAAGTTAATGTTCGACAGAGCTTTGAAACCCCAAGGACCCAGTGGGACATTCTTCTCTGCCCTTCCTAGGGCTGGCAGTGGAGTCTGAAAACACTACTCCTAATTATCTGACTTTTCCATTGGGGATTTTTTAAAGTTTGCTAGACCTTTGAGCCTCTGCAGTGAGAAAGTGGGACGAATGTTTAATCATGACTCTGAGACCTGTCTTACATGAGCAGTCAGCAGGTCAAAACGTCGGCTTTCCCCAAATCCACACAAAAGCTTAGCCCCTTTTCTTCTGGCACTTGGTTAAATTCCATTCAACTTTCTTTGAACCTCTGCTGTGATGGAGGAGCTATGTGAGTGGAATCTGCCCTCGAGGCGTCTGCAGTTTGGCGTGGAGGTGATTGCTAGGACCGGAAGGAAGAGCATAATTCAGTATTTACTCTAAGAGAGGAGCTGGGAGCACAGAGGCCAGAGAGGGTGTTTTCAGTTTGTGGGAAGAGGTGACTTCAGGGAAGAAGCCACGTTTTGCTCCTTTTTCCCACAAGTCGATGGTGTTAAAAGGAAGGGACAGTGACAATGACAGCACCAGCAGCCCCCGCTCCTCCAGAGTAGCACAGAAATGCCGGCAACAATGTTACGCTGAGTATTTTGTCTCCAACTGCCTGCAGCTTCCACAGGAATCTGCTTAAAGCCCAAGAATCTTCTGGATCTTTGAGGCCTCACTTGTGGGCTCTTTGGTTTTGGGGGGTCCTGCACGGAGAGACCCTGTTCTGTGGGTTAGAAGGGGCTCAAGGATCCCAAAGCCATCCCATTATGGGAAGGACCTGTGCTTGGGTGGTCTCTGGAATCTGGCACCAGCTTCCCGGGACATTTGGGACCAGGGATCTCAGAGGACCTTGGACTGCCGGCCCCTGGGAGGCGGTACCACAGGGTTCAGCAGCAGAGGCTCCTTGACCAGCCCAGACTTCCATGAGCAAATGTCCCAAGCCCATGCATTTCAAGCAATGACCAGTTCCCGGAAAATCCATCACACCACAACTAAGTCACTTGGACAGCCTTTTGGGGATTTTCAATGGGATTTCAGTTTTCTAATGGAAATAAACCTGCTGTCATTGGAGTGACCAAATAAAGCCCGCTGTCATTGCAGTGCCCATGACCCCACAGCCCCATCTGCCCTCATCTCAGTGCCCTTCTCAGGACTGAGGGCTTCTTTCTTCCTTCTTGAAATAGCCGCCCCCCGGGATTCTATGACGCTACTCTCCTGGTTTCCCTCCTCCCTCTTTTCTGCCTCCGCCTCTGCCTCTAAGTATTGCCTCACTCCTTCCGCCCCACTTTTTGCCCTCCACTTTATCTTGGGGGACTTCACTCACCTCTGAAGCTCTCAGATCTCCCATGCACTATGACTGCAGCACAGCCCTCTTCTCACAGTTCACTGTCCATTTTCCAGTTGCCTGCCTGACATCTCCCCTTCCACAAGTGTCTCAGCCCGGGGGCTTCTCCCCAGCAGCAGCCATCCAGCTTGTCAGTGTCGGCCTCCCAAGGGGCTCCCTGTCCATTCTCTTTGAATCGGCTGCTTTGGGAAGGATTTCGTATGATGCCCTGCTCCGGAGAACTCCGGTCATCCCTTCTCATCTGCTTTTCAGATGGGCTACACTCCCCTCCACGTGGCCAGTCACTATGGCAACATCAAGCTGGTGAAGTTTCTGCTGCAGCACCAGGCAGACGTCAATGCCAAGACCAAGGTACAGGGATGCCTCAGCCCGACTCCTGTGCTGACCTCACTCCATGCCATATCAGGGTGCAGCCCAGGGGCTTACCACAGTTTTGACTGTGGACCCTGAAGGAGGAACACGGGAAAATGCATTCTATTAATGTCCCACTTAGAAGACGGACAGGCACTGTCGTGTGTGGGCAGATCTCTCTCTGTCTGCTGGCTAACCCTGCCAAAATGTCTGCTCCCTCTGCAGCTAGGATACAGCCCCCTGCACCAGGCCGCCCAGCAGGGACACACAGACATCGTGACTCTGCTTCTGAAAAACGGTGCTTCCCCAAACGAGGTCAGCTCGGTGAGTACACTCTCCCCTGAGTTTAGAAAACTTCTCCCCATGGCAGCAGCCCTGGATGACCTCCCCTAACCATAGATGTTAATACATGTCTGGGGCCTGGCCAGGACCACAGTACCCTAAAGCCACAGCTCCCTTGGGTACCCTGGGAATGGGGTACTGTGATCAGTTCCTCCTTCTGGTAAACTGATCATTTTCCTTTCAAGCACCATTTATGCTCCCCTTTTATGTTTATTAAAATATTCTTGTTGAGTGCGGGTGCAGTGGCGCACACCTGTAATCACAGCACTTTGGGAGGCCAAGGTGGGAGGACTGCTTGAGGGCAGGAGTTCAATATCAGCCTGGGCAACATAGTGAGTCCCTGAATCTGCAAAACAATTGTGTTTAATTACCTGGGTATGGTAGCTTATACTAGCTGTAGTCCCAGCTAACTGGGAGGCTGAAGCGGGAGGATGGCTTGAGCCCAGGAGGTCAAGGCTGCAGTGAACTGTAATTGTACCACTGCACTCCAGCCTGAATGACAGACGAAGACCTTGTGTCTTAAAAATATATGTGTATATACATATACACACACACCGTATATATACTTGTTGAAAACTCTTCTAAAATTCTTGCAACTGTTTTCAGTATGGTGTAACTGAACAAAATTAAATGTCCTGGGTGGTTACTGATCTTTCAGGGCTCGAGGTTACCTTTAGTGACATCAGCAATCATTGTTCAGTAGAGCTTCCTCATCTGACCATGCGGAGGTTCTGTGAAATTATCTCCATTTCTACTTCTATTTCTTGAAAGAATGTGGACGCTTGGCTGGGCACAGTGGCTCACACTTGTCATCTCAGCACTTGGGAGGCGGAGATAGGTGAATCACTTGAGGTCAGGAGTTCGAGACCAGCCTGGCCAACATGGCGAAACCCTGTCTCTACTAAAAATACAAAAATTAGCCAGGTGAGGTGACAGGTGCTTGTAGTCTCAGCTGCTCAGGAGGCTGAGACACAAGAACTGCTTGAGTCCAGGAGGCAGAGGTTACAGTGAGCCAAGATCACATAATTGCACTCCGGCCTGTGTGACAGAGCGAGGCTCTGTCTCACACACAAAAAAGAGACCCTTGATTGTAGATGTGGTTGCAGAAATTGCAACTGCAGCTGGACTTGAATCTGAATGGAGCCCAAGGCACATCCTAGAAGTAGAAATGTCAAAAGAAAAATTAAGCCTCAGTATCCATTTATGGTTGGTCATGTGGCTCTTTCTCTTCAAATCGAAGTAGAAAATATGCCGTTGCTGAATTTCTGGTGCTTTGTGATTTCTGAGTATTCTGATTAGAGTTCATTGAAGTATATGGATTAACTCAACTATTTTAATACCCCATCACTGACACCCAAGAACAGACGTTGGGAGCAGCGAGCAGCCTCCCTCCTAAAATTGCACCTGGCAACTTCCTGACCTCCTTCCCCGGGGTTCCCACTTGACAGAGCCTGACTCCTCCTGGGGAGATTTCCTCTGGGGGATTGCAAGGCCCCACACTTGACTCTGCAGATAGAAAGCTCCGCCACCCTCCCTCCTCCCACACCTGTCTCTGTGGGTGCTGCTGCTAACACACATCTAGGCACACACACGTGCAGAGATCTCGTTCCGGGCTCCACAGTGACGTCTGTCCACTCAGGTCTTCCTGAACAACTAGAAAATAAATTCAATATGTGTCTGAGGGGCCACCCCCCGTCCCAGACTCCATCCCCTGTCTGACTGCACCTGGCTGCTCTTTTCCCAGGATGGAACCACACCTCTGGCCATAGCCAAGCGCTTGGGTTACATTTCTGTCACCGACGTACTCAAGGTTGTCACGGATGAAACCAGTTTCGTGGTATGTCTGCCTCCCCCTCACACCCACCCCATACATGCTCAGCCTGGCTCACGGGCGTGCCCAGGGTCACTCTGGAAGTGGGGTGCGTTCTGGGACTCCGGGACGCCCGTCAGAAGCGCCTCACCCAACAGGCGGGAGCTTGTCCTCCTTCCAGCGGAGCTGTGCTGCCACCTAGTGGCATGAGGACTCAGGGCGGGACCAGCGTTCCCGGGCAGCAGCGGGGTGGATGGGGTTTGGGGAGATGGGGAGCCAGGTTTCCCAGGTCCCATCCCAGTGCTTCCTGCCCAGCAGCTTCCAGGCTGAGCGTCTCCTCCGTCTGTTTTCTTCATTTGGGGCGAACCCTACAGGCGTGACCAAGGAACCTCTGGACCGGTGGAAAAGTGCGCAGCTCTAGTTTGGGTTGAATTCTCTGCTTTTTCTCGTTGTAGTTAGTCAGTGATAAGCATCGGATGAGTTTCCCTGAGACAGTAGATGAGATCCTGGATGTCTCGGAAGATGAAGGTAAAGCTGGGGTAATGAGCTCAAGCTAGTGGGCACAGAGGGGCTCCGGGCACCCTCTAAGGGGGTTTCCTGCCACCTGCTGGCTTCACCCCCTTACAGTACGCCCAAGTGCTGCAGATGAACATTGAAACTGGGCAGACCTGCTTTTTATAACTGTTGTCTATTATCAAAAATACTATCCCATTAGTACAACCTTAGGTGAAGGAACATTGACTAAATTTAAAATCCCATGAGGTTTCAAAAATACATGTATGTTTGCATAGATGATGCATGAGTATCAAACTGGAGCATGGTTCTACTCAGATCAACTCTCAGCGCTATGAGGAGTTGTAATAAAATTCTGCCTAGTGCTTTCTTTGTGCTTTGAACGAATACTAAGGGGATTATTCAAAATCTGTGAGAATGCCTTTTACTAAGCTGCACTTCTGACCACACAGTGGGTCAGTAGGTTTTGGGTTATTTCTGTGATTATGAAATTACTATAATCTGGCCAGGTGCCTGGGTTCATGCCTATAATCCCAGAACTTTGGGCAGCCAAGGTTGGATGATTGCTTGAGGCTAGGAGTTCAAGGCCAGCCTGGGCAACACAGGGAGACCCCTGTCTCTACAAAAAAAAATTAGAACTAAAAATTAGTGGGGTGTGGTGGTGCACATCTGTAGTCCCAGTTACTCAGGAGGCTGAGATGAGAGGATTGCTTGAGTCCAGGAGCCTGAGGCTGCCATGAGCTGTAATCACCCCACTGCACTCCAGCCTGGGTGACAGAGCAAGACCCTGTCTCTAAAAGAAAAAGAAAGAAATCACTATAGTCTCAGCTTCCATGAACTACGGAATGCTTCTAGCATTTTTCCTACCCCCAACAAACCTTATTTCCTCACTAATTAAATGGGATGTTGAATAGTGGGGTGGGCTGGATCAGCCTGGTGCTCCCTTCCATCCGGGTAATTCCGTGGTTGTATAACTTTGTCAACTAGAGGAGCAGAGCCCTCTAGCCCTCCTTTGGATAATATATATGCCTCTCACTTTAACTGCCTTCAATGTGGTCCTTCTTTCAACTCGGCTCTCCTTTGCTTTCCAGGAACTGCTCATATAACTATAATGGGTATGAAACGCTTTCTGTTTCCTGTGGTCTTTTCTCACCAGAGTGCATTTCACCCTAAGCAACCCAGACACTCACTAATCCATGCCTGCTTTCCATCTTCCTCTGACAGCTAATAATCTGGAGCCAGGAGCTCGACTAACCCAGGGAATTCACACCCATGAGACCCATGCCCCAGCGGGCAGCTCCCGCCTGTCCATCTCTGTGTCTGTGCCCACGCCACCATGTTTGTGATCATAACTGCATGAGCTGTTGTTCTTCCATCCCATCAGCTCCAGATCACAAGCCCCAGGGCGCTCACTGCTGGGTGGCAGTGAATGACCCCTCAAGGTCGAGGCCTGAGGCTCCAGCTCCAGTTCAGGCTAGGAGAGAGAAACAAAGAGGCAGTCAGTGGTGCGGGCAGCCAATTCACCCTCAGTTTGAACCTCTTTGTGGTGGGCTTTGGAAGTAAGGAGGTTTTGGCTGCCACAGTTACAAAAAATTCTCCAGCCCTTTATGACGAGTGGGTCCAGTTCCACTGTAGTTTATTCTCCTGCCGCTGTGGAGTGGAAAAGAGCAGCAGCAGTTCCTTTGGTGCCATGGCACCCCTAAAAGGGCTGTTTTGAATTGGAACTAAGTGAAGAAAGTTCCTTCTGGCTGTGCCTTTGGCCTCCTGCAAAGCCTCAGGCATCTACGATGTCAGGAGCCGGCTGCCCCGCTCTCTATCCCAGCGCTGGAGGACCAGGACTGGCAAAGACGTAGCTCCCAGTCTCCCTGCAGCATCGAGGCCTTGCCCACGCCTAGGAGCAAGCCCCGGGAGGTGGAGTGGAAACAGCACTTTTTGAAAAGAAAGAGGGACTCTTCTCCCTCCACCCTGTCGCTCACTTGAGCTCTTGCTGTTTCAGGGGAGGAACTCATCGGCTCCAAGGCTGAGAGGCAGGATTCCAGGGATGCTGACGAAGAGAAGGAGCTGCTGGATTTTGTGCCAAAGCTAGACCAAGTGTGAGCAACGGTCCCAGGAGGGTCCCCGGGGGGATGCTGAGGTGCAGCCCTGTGGCTCAGAGCAGGGATAATAGAGGGAGGAAGGGCACAGCAGGCCAGGTGCTGGGTGCGCTGCCTGCGGAGAGAGGCGTTTTGCACGTTAGGATGCGCTAGCCCCGCGCCTGAGCGCAGAGGCCTCCCTCACACCTCAACCTGTCTGGATGCCTCTCTGCTTCTCTCCCAGGCTCCCCTCATTCACAGCCTTATATCCACACTCCCTCTCCCTCTTATGCACACTCAACTGCTCATCCTAAAGTTGAGGAAGATGGCTGCATGCAGTGGCTCACACCTGTAATCCCAGCACTTAGGGAGAGTGAGGTGGGTGTCAGTCCATGACCAGCCTGGGCAACATAGTGCAACCCCGTCTCTACCAGAAATACAAAATAACAGCCGCCACGTTGGCGTGCATCTGTAGTCCCAGCTACCCAGGAGGCTGAGGCAGGAGAATCGCTTGAACCTGGGAGGCAGAGGTTGCAGTGATCCAAGATCACACTACTGCACACCAGCCTGGGCAACAAGCAAAGTTCCGTCTCAAAAAAAAAGTTGAGGAAGATTCACATTAGAAACTATTGCCAGGCTAAGCTCAAGCTCTGACCTCATCCCTCTGTCCCTGAGGGATAGGTAGGTACCAGCCCGGGGATATCCAGGCAGTGACTGCTGTGGCTTATTTCACTGTGTGTACATTGTACACAGGGACATTTTGCAAAGCAATCTAATAGTGACCACTTTGTAGGAACGCAGAGCCCTAGGTGTTTTCTGAAAAGACAGCAGCGTCCTGTGGCTTATAGGAAACAGGGAAGTAGAACAAGCAGGGAGTGAAACCATGGGGACACTTAGTCCATTTGAATTTGCTGGACATCTGTTAGAAAGAAATACAGAGCTCTGACCCTGACCATAAGCAACTTACGGATTCATTTGGTGGGATCCAAACACGCACACTGAGTGGTCGTGTAGCGATGCAGAAAGATACATTGTTAGCCAGAGCGGGGGCTCTGTCAACAGGCTCTGCAGGTGCAGAAAGGGGTGACATGTAGGTTGGAGTCACTGGGGAGGACTTCACAGAGGAGGCGGTCCTTCCACCAGGTTGTGAAGGGCAGTTGGGCTCCAGCATGGAAAGCGGGAGGGAGAGACTTGGAAACAAGAGGAAGAGGAAGCTGTGTGCATGTGTGGATCAGCCCTGTGATTCTCTGGGGTTCTCGGCTCGCAGGGTGGAATCTCCTGCCATTCCCAGGATTCCCTGTGTCACGCCCGAGACCGTGGTGATCAGGTCAGAAGAGCCGGAGCAGGTGAGAAGTTCCATCTCTGGTTTTCCCGCGTGGAGAGCTTGAGTACCCCAGGACAGTGATTGTTGAGGGATGGCTTGTACGTAGCACAATAGGAAATAAGAGCTCACACGCCACTTGCTGTCTAACTGGCATTCCATACTTAGACACCCCACAATGGTGTAACATTGGCTGTGTTGGGTGGGCGGTGTCCGGGAGAGGTGGTCAGATGCAGCCCTTTCCTGCGGTGGCACAGTCCCTGGATGCAGCCCAGGACAGCAGCAGTGAGAAACCAGCTAGCTGGTCCTTGACCAGCCCTCTGTCTTCAACTCTTGGCTTAGGGTAGGAACTCCAGCCAGCAGATGTTTACCGGATTCCTGCTGTGCATCCTGGACAGGCTCAGGCAGGAGGACTGGGTCCCTGCCTCCTGGGAGCCGGGACCCAACTGGGAAGAGCGGACTTGGACACATGAACCCAGTTAGCATCAAACTGGGAGGGAGAGCGGGGGAGTGCTCCACTGTGTGGTGTGAGTGCTCACAGAGTGCAAAGCAGGGAGGACCGAGCCAGCCCCAAGGTGGCTGGGAGGATTTGTGGAGGAGGTGAGACGTGGGGTGTGGAGAGGATTAGATCAACAAGGGTGAGGGACAAGGACGTTCCGGACCGGGTGAAAAGCAAATGTGAAAATCTGGAGAGCACGGAGGCCGGGTTCAGGCCCTGCTGGCTGTGCCAGGGCAGGCTGGCATCCCTGTAGTTGGAATGTTACCCTAAGGCAAGTCCCTGTTTCACAGGCGAGGAGGCAGGAAGCCCCACAAGGGCAGGGGTCTGTTGCGTTCACCTCGTGAACTCCAGATGTCCACAGGGCAGGCAGCCTGCCCACAGCTAAGTGGCGGGGCGGTCACTGCACTGGGATGCAGTACCCACCCTAGAGGAGGCCGGCCGGCCGAGAGCAGGGCTCCCATGGGGCAGAGCTGGAGAGAAGGGGGCGGGTCTGCAGCAGGTGCAGAGGGCCTGGCTCCATCCGTTCCAAGGCTCTGTCCCAGGGTCTTGAGCCGTGGAGAGGCATAGAGAGGGGAGGAAACTCGTGCTTCCTTTTAGACTCCAGGACAGGCTTGTCTGACCGGGCGGTGCCATGGGAGCACTTTCTCTATGGGGCGCCGGGTTTCTGGCGGCAAGGCTCTTCCAGCCCTCCACACCCTGGCATGGCATCCAGCCGGCCCTGGAGGAAGAGGGACAGGAGGACGTCTTCTCTTTCCTCAGGCATCTAAAGAGTATGATGAGGACTCCCTCATCCCCAGCAGCCCAGCCACTGAGACCTCAGACAACATCAGCCCGGTGGCCAGCCCGGTGCACACAGGGTGAGTGGCGGGCGCAGGGCTCGGGGACTCCTGTCTCCAAGAGGGGACGCAGGAGCCCAACGTGCCCCCCACCCCGCTCCTAGGTTTCTGGTGAGCTTCATGGTTGATGCCCGGGGTGGCTCCATGAGAGGAAGTCGCCACAACGGCCTGCGAGTGGTGATCCCGCCACGGACGTGCGCAGCGCCTACCCGCATCACCTGCCGCCTGGTCAAGCCCCAGAAGCTGAGCACGCCGCCCCCACTGGCTGAGGAGGAGGGCCTGGCCAGCAGGATTATCGCCCTGGGGCCCACGGGGGCACAGTTCCTGAGGTGAGCGTGTGCAGGCAGCCCGTGTCCTCACCTGTCCCTGTGCTATGGAGGCCACGCCACCTTCACTGTCTTGGTGGGGAAACAGAACTGGGTGTCCCTCCCCCTTCCTGGCATCCATAGCCCTGAGAGGGCTTACAACTCTCAGATCTTAGATCGGGCACGGTGGCTCATGCCTGTAATCTCAGTGCTTTGGAGGCTGAGGTGGGAGTGTCCCTTGAGGCCAGGAGTTCGAGACCAGCCTGGGAAACATAGTGAGACCCCATTATTCTTTAAAAAAAAAAAAAAAAAAAAGCAAAACTCAAAAACAACTCTTAAATCTTGCGTGACACTAGAGACAAGGCCACCGAGGCCCTGAGGGTCTGACCATTCTTGCACTGAGAGTCCTGGGAAGGCGACCTCCCCGGCCATTTCCCCTGAGGACAAGGAGAGTACCCAGCTCCAGAGGCCCGTGCCCCACTCCTCTGAAGCAGCCTGGGCCCCTCCTGGAGCTTTGCTGCCCCCCAGGCACCATGGGTGTGATGTAGGGACAGGCCTGACCCGGAGGCCCTGCCTTCTACCTCTGTCCACCCTCTCGGCCCCTCAGAGCAGTCACCAGCATTTGCAAAGTAGCAAGTTTTCTCATTGACTTTTCTTAGTTCTCAAGGTGTCCCTCCAAAGGAAATGTCTTTATGGTCAGTTGATAGATGAGGTCACCCATCTAGGGATGTCAGGCGGGTTTTTGGAATCAGGCCCAAGGACAGGATCCTTAGGTCATGGGAGCAGAGTCCCTGTGAAATGAGATGGCCCTGCCCTCACTGTCACTGTAGGCCTGGCAGGAACAAGTGGGGCCATGGGAAGCCCTGCCCTCCCCACCCCTGCTGGTCTGGTCTGCTTAGAGACCCACCTGTAGGTGGGGCCTCCACGTGGCTGTGGAAGCACCTTCTCCCTCCGGGTGGGAGCCAGCAGCCCCATCCCTCCCTGTGGCCTGCCTGCCCCACGTGAGCTCCTCCCCACCACGGCTGTGTCCTCGCCTCAGCCCTGTGATCGTGGAGATCCCGCACTTTGCCTCCCATGGCCGTGGAGACCGTGAGCTCGTGGTTCTGAGAAGCGAAAATGGCTCCGTGTGGAAGGAGCACAGGAGCCGCTATGGAGAGAGCTACCTGGATCAGATCCTCAACGGGATGGATGAAGGTAGCGGCAGGGATCCCAGGGCTGGGTTTCCTCCTTCTGGAAGAGGGCTTTGAGCTGCACCGTCAAGGTGGGCTTTTAGGACCACCTGGAGTTTGGGAAGCCCCAAAAGGCTGGGAATGGCCCAGTGTGGTCAAGGCTTGGGTCCCCAGGATGTGTGAGGGGACACTCAGCCACCGCCTGCAGCTGTATCTGCTCTGCTGGGCCTCTGGGTCTGGGCACTTCTTCCAGACACTATGCCGCCAGGCACCTGGGGAGGGTGTGGGCACTGGGTCTTGGGGACAAGGAGGCTCTGGGGCCCCTGCAAGGCCTGAACCTGTGCCCGATGTGACCGGGTGGTGGCCTGTGCGTGTGGTTCCAGAGCTGGGGAGCCTGGAGGAGCTGGAGAAAAAGAGGGTGTGCCGAATCATCACCACCGACTTCCCGCTGTACTTCGTGATCATGTCGCGGCTCTGCCAGGACTACGACACCATCGGCCCCGAAGGTGGCGTCCTGAAGAGCAAGCTGGTGCCCCTGGTGCAGGCGACATTCCCGGAGAATGCTGTCACCAAGAGAGTGAAGCTGGCTCTGCAGGTGATGCAGCCCTCCTTCCCGCCAGGTCCTGGGGTGGACTGACTGGGTCCCTGGGAAGGCCACCCTCTTTCCCCGGGACAGCCCCACGCTTTTGTCCAGTGCGATGAAATGCCACAGTAGAGATCTGACCTTAAAGCTCACAGGAGAGTTGAGTGGGGAGGGCGAGGCGGAAGCTCCCTGATGAGTGGCGGAGCCCCCGGGAACCCATCAAGCCACATGGCCCGGTCTGTGCAGCATGCGGGAACCACATGACCCCCGGGAGCTGACCTTGATGCAAGCAAAGATGCACCAGCCCTGGGAGTGAGAGGCAGAGGAGACGGGGAGAAAAGGCTCAGGAAGGCGGGCTACACGGTGTCGGTCCTGTGGGCCAACAGCTGGGGGACGCTGTGCACCGAAGGCCAATCCCGCCAGGTGTGGGGCCGCCTCCCATCTGACGAGCCCCTCTCCTGCTTGGGCCTGAGCGTCCTGCCTCTGTCATCTCACAGGCCCAGCCTGTCCCGGATGAGCTTGTCACCAAGCTCCTGGGCAACCAGGCCACATTCAGCCCCATCGTCACTGTGGAGCCCCGGCGCCGGAAGTTCCACCGCCCCATCGGGCTTCGGATCCCGCTTCCTCCTTCCTGGACCGACAACCCGAGGGACAGCGGGGAGGGAGACACCACCAGCCTGCGCCTGCTCTGCAGCGTCATTGGTGAGAGGGCCCTGCCTCCGACTTCCGGAACACAGTAGGGGAGTGACGGGAGAAGGCGAAGTCCCCTAGGGTTTTATTGGCTTCCCCGGAATGAGGTGTTCCTCCAAGAGAAGGAAGGATGTTGCATCTGCATAAAAGTCCATCCCCCGCCTGATGGCTCACGCCTGTAATCCCAGCACTGGGAGGCCGAGGTGGGTGGATCACCTGAGGTCAGGAGTTCAAGACCAGCCTGACCAACATGGAGAAACCCTATCCCTATTAAAAATACAAAAATTAGCTGGGTGTGGTGGTACATCCCTGTAATCCCAGCTACTCTGGAGGCTGAGGGAGGAGAATCTCTTGAACCTGGGAGGCGAAGGTTGCAGTGAGCCGAGATCACGCCATTGCACTGCAGCCTGGGCAACAACTCCATCTCAAAAAAAAAAAGTCCATTCCCCTGGGGAAGAACCCTCCAAGCCCTAGGAGGAGGGCATGCAGGTCGCTAGGAGGGTAGGAGGAGGAGCAGAGGGTGAGGATAGGTGTGCCAGGGCTGCAGACCAGGTGAGCCTCACCCAGAGTCTTACCTTGCACACCAGGGCCTTAGCATTTTTGTAAGCTCCATGCTTACGTCCTGGAGACTGTCCCCAGCCCCATTTCTGCCGGTGTTACAGGTGGAACAGACCAGGCCCAGTGGGAAGACATAACAGGAACCACCAAGCTTGTATATGCCAACGAGTGCGCCAACTTCACCACCAACGTCTCCGCCAGGTGAGACGAGGCCAGCCCAGCCTAGCATGTGTGGGCCATCCTCATGCTCCATGCTGCCATCTAGGCCTGAGGCCACTATCCCCTCCACGTGGAAGACTCCGTGGCCCTGTGGCACGGTAGCTGTGGCGTGGCTCACTGGCTGCTCCCGTCTGGATGGAAAGGATGCTCTCTGTTGGGCGCTTGGGAACACATTCTAACTTGCCCTGCTTTTCAGGTTTTGGCTGTCGGACTGTCCTCGGACCGCTGAGGCTGTGAACTTCGCCACCCTGCTGTACAAAGAGCTCACCGCAGTGCCCTACATGGCCAAATTTGTCATCTTTGCCAAGATGAATGACCCCCGAGAGGGGCGCCTGCGCTGCTACTGCATGACAGATGACAAGGTGGACAAGACCCTGGAGCAGCATGAGAACTTCGTGGAGGTGGCCCGGAGCAGGGACATAGAGGTACGGGCCTGGGCCCTGCACCACCTCCAGGACAAACCAGCGCCTGGTGCAGGCAAGCAGGCCTCCCTCTGTAGATGAGGGGCTCCATAGCTGTCTCTCTTTGATACCCCTCTTGAGATGCATCTTAGAGAAGCTTCAGGAAAAGCGAGCGATGCCACTGTGCCTATCTCAGAGGAGCCTGCAGGCTTTTGGTCTAGTGATCTGTGAAAAGAGTTGGGCATTTGCAGAAGGTCATGTGCACCAGCGACTGTTAAAAGTGCTGGCCAGGCTGGGCGAGGTGGTTCACGCCTGTCATCCCAGCACTTTGGGAGGCCAAGGCGGGCGGATCACCTGAGGTCAGGAGTTTAAGACCAGCTTGGCCAATGTGGTGAAACCCTGTCTCTACTGAAAATTAGTTGGATGTGGTGGCTCACGCCTGTAATCTCAGCTACTCTGGTGGCTGAGATAGAAGAATCACTTGAACCTGGGAGGGAGAGGCTGCAATGAACCTCAATTTTCTCGACTGTCAAATGGGTTAATGATAACTCCTCAACTGAAAGCTTTATCTACACAATAGGGATCACTATTATAGGGGAGATTAAAATAGAGCAAGTGCTTTCCAGCTCTTCTCATGAACAAAGCATCTTTGGACAGACATAAAAACAGAACCTGGGTTTTGGTGTTAGAAACAGGGTCTCGCTCTGTTGCCCAGGCTGGAGTGCAGTGGTGCCATCACAGCTCACTGCAGCCTCCAACTCCTGGCCTCCAGTGATCCTCCTGACTCCCATGTAGCTGGGACTACAGGCGCATGCCACCACACCTGGCTAATTTTTTAAGAAAATTTTTGTAAAGATGATGGGGTCTCCCTATGTTGCCCAGGCTGATCTCAAACTCCTGACCTCAAGCAGTCCTCCCACTTTGGCTTCCTAAAGTGGAGGGATTACAGGTGTTAGCCACTGTGCCTAGCCCAGAACCGGGGTTTTTTTTTTTTTTTCAGAAGCTATGTTATGATATTCAAGTGACGTTTCAGAGTACTCCATAGCAATTCTCATCAACATCTCAGGAGTATTTGAAGATCCCTACGTATTACAAAATCCTTTGAAGTCAGGAAATATGCCTCATTCATCACAATTTTGGAAATAAAGCTGTTCCCAAAACAAACAGTGAATTTCTCAGCACACACCCCCACGCCTCTTGCTGTGGCAGGGTGTGTCTCCGAGAGGGAAGTGCCGAAGGTTGAAGGTGTGACATCTGGGCCCTTCCCCCTGACAAGCTGTATCTGCTTTTCCTCTCCTGCAGGTGTTGGAGGGAATGTCCCTGTTTGCAGAACTCTCCGGGAACCTGGTGCCCGTGAAGAAAGCTGCCCAGCAGCGGAGCTTCCACTTCCAGTCATTTCGGGAGAACCGTCTGGCCATACCTGTAAAGGTGCCGGCACCCTCTGGCTGGCCTCTCCTCTGGGTCTAGAAAGTTGGGGAGGCAGAATTCCCTAAACCAGACAGCCCGGTGGCCTATAAAAGGGCCCCTGAATCTTCCCTTTGTGTGATTGAGTTTAGGTGAGGGACAGCAGTCGAGAGCCGGGAGGGTCCCTGTCGTTTCTGCGGAAGGCGATGAAGTATGAGGACACCCAGCACATTCTCTGCCACCTCAACATCACCATGCCTCCCTGCACCAAGGTAAGCTGGCACCTGCAAAGAAGCCTGGCCGGAGACGCGTTCCCCGTAGGAGGTCCCCAGACAGACCCCAGCTGCAGCATTTCCAAGGGGCTTCTTCCTGGTGGAACTGCCTTTGAGTCCCCTGGAGCATGCAGAGGTGCTGAGCTCTCCTCCACATGCTCATCCTATGGCCTGGCGGGGAGACGCCACCCTGGCCCTCTGCAATGCGCAGTGCAGCTCTGGTCATGCGACACGAGGAAAAAATGTCAGTGTCAGATGGTGATGGGCACATTCACGCTGTGGACCCTGGGCTCCCCAGTTGTGAAGGTGAGAAGGGACCCGAAGGGCACCTGCCTCGGTGTACCTAGCCCGAGGCCTCCAAGGTTTGCACCAAGGAGAGCTGCTAAGGTCTCCCAGCCCCTGCCCGGCTTCTCTCAGGCCACTTTTTCATCTGCCTGCTTATCTTCCCAGGGTGCTAGGCCCTCACAGAAGGGAAGCCTGGTGTCCTCAGCCACTGCAAACACCCAGGGTTTTGAGCTCAGCAAAGGAGTCTTGGCCACGTATGTTAATTTGTCGGTACTTGTAAGAGTATCCCAGTCACCACCTCTGCTAGGGACTTTGGAGGGATCATAGTCTCCAGACCGTCTCCGTGGTTTTGTTGGTGTTGTTTGCTGTTGTTGTTGTTTTAATCATTAGCCTTCCATGCTAAACTAGGAAAGAAGCAAGGTTACATTCATAAGTCCATGGCTCTCTGTTTTCTTCTTGGGGATGAGACGAGGGTGAACCAACTTTTCTTTCAAAAGAGGATTTCCAGGCTGGGCTCAGAGGCTCATGCCTAATCCCAGTGCTTTGGGAGGCTGGGGCAAGAGGGTTGCTTGAGCCCAGGAGTTCAAGACCAGTCTGGGCAACATAGTGAGATCCTGTCTGTACGAAAAAATAAAAATAAAAAATTAGCCAGGCATGGTGGCATGTACCTGTAGTCCTAGCTACTCTGGAGGCTGAGGCAGAAGGATCACTCGAGGCCAGGAGTTTGAGGCTGCAGTGAGCCATGATCGTGCCACTGCACTGCACTCCAACCTCAGAGATAGAGTGAAACCCTGGCTCTTGAAAAAAAAAAGAGTATTTTCCTGCAGCCTTGGGCAAGTGTCTGGATGCTTTTCCACAGGGCTGTGATGCTAAGGCCTTAGGGCAGTATGGAAATGGGTCTTTCAAGCAGAAAGAAATCCAAAAAGAAAAGCAATCGTTTTAAGTTCAAACCCAGCTCCACCGCATGTTAACGGAGTGATCTTGGGCAAGGAACTTAGTCTCTCTATGCCTCAGTTTCCTTATTGATGAAATGGGAATAATACAGTACCAACCTCCTAGGTTGCCGTGAACATTAAATAAGGGCCCACAGGTGATGGGGTGACGTGGTTTGCCGTTATTATGACTGTGATTAATAACGCATGTGTGCTTGGGCAGCTTCCCTTCACTCCCGCTCCTCCCATCCGGTTACTCTGTGTTAAGTCCCTGAAGAAACGGACTGACTGTTTACCAGGACTAGGGTCATCCTTCCCCACCCCTGCAGCCTGGGAGCTCAGATCACCTTCTCTAGGAAGGTGGGGAGAGTCCAAAACCCAAAGCACCTTTTCTTCTGCAGGGGAGTGGAGCTGAAGATAGGAGAAGGACGCTGACACCCCTGGCCCTGCGATACAGCATTCTCAGCGAGTCCACACCAGGTACGGCCTCTGGGTCATGGTGCGTGCTTGCTCCCTTCCCAAGAAGGGTGGGTGTGAGCTCATCTCTCCGCGGCCCGGCAAGGGCTCGGCCCATTCCAAAAGCAGCTGCAGAGATGACTCGGGTCTTCCCGTGACCTTGCAGAGTCCAGGCAATCACCCCAGTGTACACGGAAGCCACGACCATCACAGGCCGTGTCCTCACGCCTGTTGACTGTGTCCTACCCTGGCTACTAAATGAAATCTAATGCTTCTCCCCAGGTTTTCTCAGCGGGACAGACCAGGCAGAGATGAAAATGGCTATTATTTCAGAGCACCTCGGTCTCAGCTGGGCAGGTGAGTGGGGAATTGGGGGCAGAAAAGCACTTTGTCCATCTCACCTACCCTCTTCCCCTGTAATGAGCAATGAATGAGACATTTCTGACCCTCCTTTTATCATCCATGGGTCATCTGATTTATGATTGTCTGGGCTGTGTCTGCTGTCCAGGTCACACCATTGGGTGCCCATAGTAGGGGGAACTCCCCACCTCCATCTCTGTCTGACTTTCCTTTCTAAGAAAGAGTCAACTTTGGACTTTACAGGAGATCTTGAAAACGAGGGAATGAAAGGGCAAGTCGCAGCATATTTGCCTATGGTCTGTGGCTGTGGCTCGCAGAAGTCCTGCCGACCATCCGGGTAGATCTTATTTCAAGGGAGGCAGATGGGCAAATAAAGTGAAGGCTCGGAATGTGCTGTGCCCAGCCACAGACCCTAGAACTGGATTCTCCCTGTGTAACCACTGCAGGTCCACTGCCCGATGTGAGTGGCAAGTCAAGACACGCGGAGGTAGGGGTTTGCAGCAGGGAAAGAGTCTTAGTCACAGGGCCACCAAACAAGGAGGCGCGAGGAAACCTCCACTCTGCCTCGCCAGGAGGAGTTTAGGGCTAGGACTGCTAAGGGCTTTGGAGCCGCTGAAGTGCAGAGGCAGGTGATTGGTTGGAGAGTGCAGGGTGAAATCATGGACAGAGAGAGGAAGAAGCTACGTCTCGTGCTGATCCCTGTCTTCAAACTGGTTGCTGGAACTGGGGGTCTGAAAACCATCTTAAGGGATCCTTAAACAGAAGCCTAATGTCAGAGACCCTGTCTGTAGGAACAGTGGGGGTGCAAGTGGTCAGTATCCAGCACTGTGTGGCTTTGAGCAACAGAAGGGGACCCAAGGGCAACTTGGTGGTTGCCAAGTTATAACTGTATTTCCGTCCAGAGCCCAGCTTGCAATGCTTGTTGACGCTGAGGAGATGGCTTCCCCTCCCCAGCCTTATTTTTTGTTAGCTTTTATATGAGTGGGCTCCCTTCATTCACTCCCCCTGCAGAACACTTTAGACACACTCAGAAACCTTTGTAATAACTTGTAGAAAGGCAGTGTGACAAACTCAGAAGTTCAGACAGGGCTCATTCTTTAAACCATGACTGCTGGATGCTCAGAAGGCATGCGTGTGCATACATGTGTGGGTGTATGTGTTGTGTGCGTGTTCTGATTCTCACCATCACTTTCTCCCCAGTCTTCTTCATCCTTGAAATTAGACTCTAATGCTGTTTTCCTTCTAAAGAAATAACAATAAAAATAATGGGGGATTTTGGCTACCAGTCTGCATTATTGCCTTGCATTTAGATGGGAACTGGTATTTTCATTTTAAATGTAAATAGCACCTCTCCCTGAAGAAGCATAAGCTCCGAAGTCCATTTCTCTTCTCACTGGTTTTCGGCAGCAGGGCGTGGCATCCTGGTGTGGCACAGGCAACGCTGGGCTAAGAATCGCAGGTGCGACTCCCTCCTGGCTCAGGGACTCCCTGGCTCTGTGAACTTGCAGAAGTTGCTGACCTTGCCGAGAGGTCATGTCATCTCATATTGGAAATTATGAAAGGAATAAAGGACATTTGTTCATTCATTCATTCATTCAGCATTCAGCATTCATTCGTTCAGTACCTATTTATCAAGCCCCCTCCCATTCTCCCTTTTTCTGGAGATGCAAAGGTATAGGTGCTGGCATTTCATGAGGAGTTTCTTGATCAGAAGGAACACCAAGTCCACAGGGAGGCTGCCCGACAGCTCCCTGTTCTCCCCGCTGGGTGCCCCTATGCCACAGTGCCCACCCAGCCTGTGTGCCGGAGGCCCCTCGTGGCTCACATCTGCCGTTGGTTCTTTGCTTGCAGAGCTGGCTCGGGAGCTGCAGTTCAGTGTGGAAGACATCAACAGGATCCGAGTGGAAAACCCCAACTCCCTGTTGGAGCAGAGCGTGGCCTTGCTGAACCTCTGGGTCATCCGTGAAGGCCAAAACGCAAAGAGTCAGTACCGTTCCACTGAGGAAGCCCGTCCTAGGACCTACTTCCCACCAAACGAGTTCTTCCTTCAAATTCCATTCATGACACTGGCCTTTGGAGTCAGTCTGTCTCTGTCTCACAGGCATGCACACACCACTCCCATCAGGAGGTCCTCCAGGCAGTCCTGCCAGAAGACATGAGCAGAGAAGCTTGGCCTCAGCCTTTCTCACACCCTTGGAATACAATTAAAATTGCAAGGCCTGGCACAGTGGCTCACTCCTGTAGTCCCCACATTTTGGGAGGCCAAGGTGGGAGGATTGCTGGAGCCCAGGAGTTTGAGAACAGACTGGGCAATATAGCCCTTTAAAAATTAGCCAGGTGTGGTGTGACATACCTATAGTCCCAGCTATTCTGGAGGCTAAGGCAGGAGGATCACTTGAGCCTGGGAGGTCAAGGCTACAGTGAGCTGTGATTGCATTGCTGCACTCCAGCCTGGGCAGCAAGCAAAACCCTGACTCTAAAAAAAAACATAAAAATAAAATAAAAATTGCACCAGGACCCCTAGATGACAACATGTGTGCAGGGTGTATGACTCATCTTTGAGGTCTTCCTGTTGAATTTCCCAAGCAAATGAGTATTGTCCTCTCAGGACTCACTGGAGTCTGGGTGAGCCGGACCCCAGTCTGAAGCAGTTCTCATTCTCCCAGGAGCTTCCTCCGACCTGGAGGGAGCTTTGCCTCATTCTCTTTTCAGCTCCTCCTCAACCAGATTCCCAGACTCAAAACCACTGAATGGAAATTCAGTGTTTACATTTGCATCTCAAATCATCTGGCAATGACCAAGAATTTCAAAAGGACAGAATCTAATCATTCTCATCTGTATTCTTGTAGGACTCCTCTTAGATTAGATTATACCCCAAAAAAGAGTCTTTATAGACTTTTAAGTTGGCCACTGTGGTGGGATGCAGTGGCTCACACCGGTAATCCCAGCAGTTTGGGAGGCCAAGGCAGGCGGATCACTTGAAGTCGGGAGTTGGAGACCAGCCTGGCCAACATGGTGAAACCCCGTCTCTACTAAAAATACAAAAATTAGCCAGGTGTGGTGGCACATGCCTATAATTCCAGCTACTCGGGAGGCTGAGGCACAAGAATTGCTTGAACCTGGGAGGTGGAGGTTGCAGTAAGCTGAGATTTCGCCACTGCACTCCAACCTGGGTGACAGAGTGAGACCAATAAATAAAATAATTTTTTTTATTTTTGTAACAGAGACCAATAAATAAAATAATTGCCCACTGTTGCATTTGGAAAAGATCTGTTTAAGTATAAAAAGTATTCTCCCAAGAGGAAGTATTTTTCAATTCTGAGAAAATAGGGTGCCTCCACCTTCTGAAAAAAATCATCTCCCTTCTCCATCTTCATCCTGGCCGCATTTTCTGAGCCACATGATCCTCCCTCGCCACCATGGAGTAACACGCATCTCTCTTCTGTGCCCACAGTGGAGAACCTGTGCTCAGCTCTGCGGAGCATCGACCGTGGCGAGATCGTGAACATGCTGCAGGGCTCGGGCAGACAGAGCCGTAACCTGAAGCCAGACCGGCGGCACGCCGACCGCGACTACTCGCTGTCACCCTCCCAGATGAATGGTGAGTGTCGCCTGGACCAGGTGGGGGCTGAGCCGGGTCCCTGCCCTACAGGCATCAGCACCAATAATCCCTTCCCACAATACTTCCTCCCTCGAAGCCCTCTGTCCTTCCCATTGGAGGGAGGTCTGGTTAGTCAGCAATGAATTCCTCCTTGGAGGTAGGGAGAGCAGAAGAGAGAGAGGTGAGGAGGAGAGGAAGATAGCCACTCCTGTGGAGGGGAGCACTGCCTGCTGCCTGCCTCTGCCGCCCTGCAGAACGGCCCCCGGGCCCTTGCCATCAGCAACTGTGTCCCCACAGGGCCTGGTGTATGGGAAGGAGCTGAGTCAGAGGTGACCAGCTAGACACTGCCCCTACATAGCTGCAGACTTTGCAGCAGCTCTTTGCAAGGCGTGGACCGTCTTTGGGGCATCAGTGTCCCCATCTGTAAAACAGTCAGTGATTGGGAAGCAAAGGGCATGGAGATTCCTGGCCCAAGGTCTATCGTCTAGCTCGGTTTAACTGGACGGCATTTTACAAGTCCTGCTGTGGCCACTTCTGGGGACTGGGCAGTTTGCTCTTCCTGGAGCCGGGTCTCTGCTCTTTCCTGTCTCCCTTTTCTATTATCTCATCTCCCTCCCTCATTCTTTGTTGATGTGATTCAGCATGGCAGGGGTCCCCTGTGAGATCCAGCCCGAGGAGAGGATGCCCAGGAGGCTGTGACCTCTGCCCCCACCCCCTGCCACTCCTGGGCTGGGCCCCCTGCAACCACTTCCTCGCCCACCCCCACTCTGGCCACCAGGTGCATAAAGAGCAAGGCCCCGCTCTCCAGCCAGGAGCTCTGGGATCTAGGCCCTTCCTTGCTGCCAACTCCCTGTGTGACTGAGCCCTCTCCCCTTCTGTAAAATCAGCAAATTGGACTGGATCCCTAAAATTCCTTACAGACTTTGAAACAACATTTCCATTTCTGTGACATGGCTTCCTCAGGTGGCTGATGCGCCACCCTGGATAGTCCTCCAGCTCCTAGTCTTAAGGGCCGTCCCGGCCATGCCCGGGCTGGGGATGGACACCTGTGGCTGGGTGCACAGTGGGGGATGGGGGCGGTTGAGGGCGAGTCCCAGGTGGGCCTGGGCACGGAGCCCCTGCCAAGGGACGCTGTGCTCGCCAAGCCCCTCCCTGTGCCCTGCCCCGAGTCCTGTGTGTCCTGAAGCGTGCCATCTCGTGGCCTGGGAGTAGGGCCCATCTGCTGATCACGTCCTGTTGCCTCTCTTCTGCCTCTGATCTCATCTTGACCTCTGTGCGCTCACGCTGTCGCGCTGCCTGTCTCCACTGTCCCCACCTCAGCAGGCGCAGAGCCAGCCGCGTCCACATGCATGTTATGGCCCCCAGCCCTGTCCCCCCACCACACATCTCATGGCTGTGTCCTGGGCGAGCATGTGTGCATGTGTGTGTGTGTGTCCATGTGTATGCGTGCATGAGCGTGTGCACAGGTGTCGCCATGCAGTGCTGCCTGCTGTGTGTGCCCGGCACACTCCCTGGGTCCACCCCCGTGGGGATTCCAGCCTCCCCCTCAGGGGACCCCCTGGCCGGGGCTTTGCAGAAGCTGCTCAGCAGGCCAAGGGCGGTGGAGGGAGGCCACAAACCTGAGGAAATTCTGGTGACAAAACTCTTCCCCCTTCTCGTGTGTCGAGCTTCTTTGACACCCAGCGTGCACTTTTGGTCAAGTCAGATTGGCACACTTTCGATTTCCTGTGCCCTGATTGAGCACCTACAGGACAAGGAGCCACCAGGGCCACATGAGTGAATATTCAGTTACAGACCTGGGCATCCACGAGCGTCTCCCAGGGCTGCAGACCCCCTAGCTCCCGCTGGGCCTTAAGGCGTTCCTGCCCGAGTGGTTCTAAACCCCTGTGGGACTGGGCCTGTGCGCTCCGCTTCTGCTGAAAGGGCTCCGTCTCAGGGGTCAGCCCATTTGGCAAATATTTTTCAAGCCTCACCCACACGCCAGGCACTGTGCTGGCCAGGAGAGAGAAACCTGTTCTCAACCAGACAAAAAAAAACAAAACAAAATTCTTCCTTCGAGAAGCTTTTCTGTGGTGCAAGGGAAGTGGGTGGCATTCGAGCACTTGCGGGAGATAAGGTGGGCGCCATTCGTGGGGGTTGGGGAGGGGCGTTTCAGAGCAGGGAGTGTGAAGAGGGCCTTCCTGTTGCATTCACAGGATGGGGAGGTGGCTGGGGCTGGGGCAGAGGGACAGAGGGAGAGAAGCAGGTGTGAGGGCCAGAGGGGTGACACGGAGCCCACCTGTAGACTGTCATGAGGACACTGGGTTTGATGTGGAGTGAGCTGAAAGCCATCAGAGGGCCAAAGAGTGGCATGATTGCACTTAAGTCTTCAAGGGAGTCCGCTACCACGTAGTTGATTTCAGATGGTCACAGTCAAACGCCCTGTGCTTCCTGGCTGCTCTATGCTGCCTCAGTAGCCCCCGACGCACACTCCGGCGGGTCCCTGTAGACCCAGCTATGTGCCCTGCGCACCCTCCCCCGGCCCCAGCAGACTCATGTACCCATGCCCTGCTTGGTCCAGAATCGGCTTCTTTGTGTTTTTCCTGCCTTCCTCCCTGCTCCAGGAAGACCGGCCCTCTTCTGAGTGCCCTTGGTCTGGAGAGGGACAGGACAGTCAGAGATCTAAGGGGGGCAGGGGCACTACAGGCTCTGCGGCTTCTCTGGCTCTCCCCTGGGCAGGTCTCATGATGATCTGACCTGGCGCCCACCCAGCCCACTGCACCGATGCCCACAGTTGGACCTTGGCATCTCTGTGCCTTTCCTGGTCCCTCTGTGTGTCTGAGCTTCCTTCTGAAGCCCTGGGACTCCAGGCAGCGATAGGCAGCTCCGTGAGCGTGACAGAAGCATGTGGTGTCTGGGAGGTAGAAGCCTGAGGCTGTCTCTCTTCCTTCCTAGCTCTGCTCACCAGCAGCACCTGGACTGGCCAGAGCAGAGGGGCCCAGGCGAAAAGGCCAGTGTGCTTCTCCCAGGAGAGGACTGCCCAGACCCCAGGAATAGACATAAAGAAAGCATGGCCTATAGAGCCAAAATAAAATAGCATATTTCTGAAAATGAAACAGACTTCCCTTATGAGAGGAGACATGGTCACCCCACACCCGTGTGAGCTCCATTTGGCCTGATAAATTGGACACATACTAATGTCTGCTTGAAAATCGAATGTGTTTTATTTCCCTCAACTCTTCACAACTGCGGCTAGTGAAGTGTGGCCTTGTCTGGGGCGAGGCTGTCTGCTGACCCCTGTTGTCCCATTTGCTGCTGACATTAAGCTAGCAGGATGATTTGGGTCAGCACAGAACCAGGGCAGTGACCTGGAGTGAGCAGGGACTACCTGAATGTATGCAGCCCCAGCCAACATGTGCGGCTGCCTTTTATCCCATTTCTCCAACATGCAGCCCCAAGTGGAGGCCTCTAGACTGAGGGAGGGGCTGGTGGCTCCAGTGTGGTGGGGCTACATGAGACCCCAGAGACAGACACTCTGGAACTCACCCTGGAGGATCCGGTGAACTTACCTGTGCACAGTCTGCTTCACCCCAGATCTGTGAGATGTTCCTCACGAGGATGTACGTGGGCTTCTGTGAGTATCACTGCAGCTTCGTAGGATCCCCCTGGCACCAGGAGTACAGCTAGCTACCTGCGGCCTTGGATCTCAGCCTGCATGGCTGGAAGAGGGAGCAGCCAGGCATGCACCCTAAATACTGTTCCCAGGGAAGGAGTCCCAGGGTGAAGACAAGCAGGGACTTCCTGCAGAGGTGGCATATGTGCTCTCCCATACATTTGTGTTTTTTTTTGAAATGGAATTTCACTCTTGTCACCCAGACTGGAGTGCAGTGGTGCAATCTCAGCTCAGCACAACCTCCGCCTCCTGGGTTCAAGCTATTCTTCTGCCTCAGCCTCCCCCGTAGCCGGGACTATAGGTGCCCATGACCGTGCCCAGATAATTTTTATATTTTTAGTAGAGATGGGGTTTCACCATGTTGGCCAGGCTGGTCTCGAATTCCTTACCTCAGGTGATCCACCTGCCTCAGCCTCCCAAAATGCTGGGATTACAGGCATGAGCCACCGCACCCGGCCCCATACATCTTCATTTGGGTGAAATTCCATTAAAGCGAATGCCATGGAAGGTTCAAGGTGGAAGAGTCACAAAAGGAACTCAAGAATGCACCTCAGGTGTTCTGTGGCTGCAAAGCTTCCCTCTCCCAGTTCTCAAAGCTCATCGCAATTCCAAGGAGTGATGGAATGTTCATCCAGCCAAATCCAAGGAGCTGTGTCACATGTGATGCGTGCCACTTCTGGCCAAGATGGAGTAACAGGGACTGGATATAGCCTCCTGCTTGAAACCACTGCAGACCGAAAAATGGACACAATATATGAAACAACAGTTTTCAAGACACTGAATATCAGGTAGCAAAAGACACTGATCCACAAAGCATGGGAAATAAATGAGGTGGGTCCTACAGCTATCTAGTTTACTGTTTTGAAAATCCAGGGAGACCAGGGGAGCTTGAGTTCTCAAGGTAGAGGACCAGACAGAAGACAGTTGCACAGATAGAACACTCTGGAGACCTGCAGAGTGTCTCCCACAAGTTTCAGCTGAGTATTAGCCAGCTGTTCCCAAGCGATCTCTCATAGCCTTTGTTCAGGGGACAAAGAAGGATCTCCTCTCAGAAATGGGGAAAAAATAACCCCCAAAGCTCCAGTCCTGCCTAATAAACTTTGAAAGCAAAATGCAGAAGGATCAAACTGCTTCCAAGTAACTGCATAACAGAAAAAAACTCAAGCATACAGGAATCCTAAAACATCCAGCACTCCACAAGGTAAAATTAGCAATATCCAGCATCTAAGTAAAAGTAACCAGACACACAGAGGCAGGAAAACAAGATCCATAATATGGAGAAAACACAATCCACTGAAACTGACCCAGAGTTGAAAAAGAGTTAAATTAGCAGACAAAGGGCTGGGCTCTGTGGTTCACACCTGTAATCCCAGCACTTTGGGACGCTGAGATGGGCAGATCACTGGAGGTCAGGAGTTCGAGAGCGGCCTGGCCAACATAGTAAAACCCTTGCTCCACTAAAAAAAAAAAAAATACAAAAGTTAGCTGGGCACAGTAGTGCACACCTGTAGTCCCAGCTACTTGGGAGGCTGAGGCAGGAGAATCGCTTGAACCTGGGAGATGGAGGTTGCAGTGAACGGAGATTGCATTACTGCACTCCAGCTTGGGCAACAGAGTGAGACACTGTCTCAAAAAAAAAAAGAAAAAAAGAAAAGAAAAGAAAAAAAATAGACAAAAATTTGCCAAATTTGATAAAAATTATGAAGACATAGATCCAACAAGTTTGATGAACCCCATGCACAGGAAACACATGAGCAACTCTATCAGGGCACATGATTAGCAAACTGGTCAAAACCAGTGGTAAAGAGAAAATCTTAAAAGCAATCAGAGAAAAAAAAAAAACATGTACGTATAAGGGAACCAAAGTAAGATTGACATCAGATTTCTTATTAGAAACAACACAAGCCAAGGCTAGGCACAGCAGCTCATGCTTGTAATCCTGGCACTTTGGGAAGCCAAGGCAGCTGGATCACTTGAGCTCAGGAGTTCGAAACCAGCCTGGGCAACATGGCGAAACCCCATCTCTACAAAAACTACAAAAATTAGCCGACTCTGGTGGTGTGCACCTGTACTACTAGCTACTCAGGAGGCTGAGGCAGGAGAATTGCTTGAGCCCAGGAGGCGGAGGTTGCAGTGAGCCAAGATTGTGCCATTGCATTCCAGCCTGGGTAACAGGAGTGAAATTCTATCTAAAAAAAAAAAAACAAAGAAAAAAGAAAGAAAATAAGAAATAACACAAGTCAGAAGATGGCGGGGCATCTTTAAAGTATGCCACATCTTTAAAGAAGAAAGAAACATCTCCAAAGTAACCTAGACTTCTATACCTAGCAAACATAACTTCAAAAATGAAAGCAAAATAAAGTCTTTTCCAGACATGCCAAAGCTGAAAGAATTTGTCACCAGGAGCAAGCAATTCATCACCGTGCTACAATTTGTTTTTTAAAGAAGGCCTTCATGACAAAGGAAAATGATACCAGACAGAAATATGGATCTACATGAAGGAAAGAATAGTGCCAAAAATATTAATTATGAGGATAAATACATAAGATTTTCTCATTATTTAAATCTCTAAAAGGTAATCAACTATTTAAACAAAAATAGTAACAATGCAATATTGGGCTTATAATCTATATCAAAGTAAAATGTATGACAACAATAGCACAAAAGTCGGGGGGAAAATGGCATATACTCTTGTAATGTTCTATACTATATGCCAAGTGGGATAGTATCATCTCAAGGTAGACTACGATAGATTAAATGTGTATACCGTAAACCCTAAAGCAACCACTAAAATAACAAAGAATTATAGCTAATAGCCAAACAAAATAGATAAGACAAGTCTCACTAACTCTGAAAGGATTTAAGTCATATAAAGTATGTTCTCTGATGCAATTAAATTAGAAATTGATAGCAGAATATCTAGAAAATCCCAAATATTTAGAAATTAAATAACATACTTTTAAGTCACCAATAGGTAAAAGAAGAAAGCAAAAGAGAAATTGGAAAATATTTTGAGCTGAACAAAAATAAAAACACAAGATATCAAAATTTATGGGATGCTGCTAAAATGGTACTTAGGGAAAAATTTAAGTACTAAATGTCTACACTGGAAAAGAAAAAAGTTCTCAAGTGACCTCAGCTTCTACCTTAAGAAATTAGAAAAAGAAGACCAAATTAAACCCAAAATCATAAAATAAAGGAAATAATAAAGATCAGAGTGGAAATCAGTGACATAGAAAGCAGAAAAACATGGAGAAATTTAATGAAACCAAAATCTGGTGATTTGAAAACATCAATAAAATTGATAAACCACCTGCAGATTACCAGTATCAGGTATATATAAGGAATATATACTAGCTATAGAAGACCTACAGATTCTATAGATAGTAAAAGGACAATAAAGATATATTATGACAATTTTATGCCAATAAATTGGAAAACAGGTGAAATCAACAAATTCCTTGAAAGACACAAACTATCAAAGCTCACTTAGGAAGAAATAGATATAGCCCCATATAAATGAAACACATTAAATGTATGGTTTGGAACATTCCTACAAAGAAAAGTCCACCCCCAGATGGCTTCACTGGTGAATACTACCAAACATTTAAGGAAGAAGCAACTTGTTTAGAAAATTGAAAATGAGAAAATACTTCTCAATTAAGTTTATGAGGCCAGCATTACTCTGATATTAGGAAAAAAAGACATTTAACAAGAAAAATGCAGACCAATATAATTTATGAACACTTATGCAAAAAATCTAAACTAAAATGAACTTGGATTCTTACCTTGTATAGAAAAATCAACTCTAAATGGGTCACAGATTAAATGTAATATCCAAAACTATAAAACTTTTAGACAAAAACAAAAGAAAGAAACCTTAAAGATCTTGGTTAAGGCAAAGATTTCTCACATACAACACCAAAAGCACAATCCATAAAAGAACAAATTGTCAAGTTGGGTTTCATCAAAATCAAAACTTCTGCTCTTCAAAATACACTGTTAAGAAAATGAAAAGATGAGCTACAGAGTGTGAGAAAATATTTGCAAATAATCATCTGCTGTAGTATTAGGATATATAAAGAACTCTCAAAACATAATAATAAGAAAACAATTCTGTTTTTAAATTGGACAAAAGATTCCAACAGGCATTTCACCTAGAATATACACACATGGCAAATAATCACCTGAAAATATGCTCAACATCATTAGTCATTAAGGAAATACAAATTAAAACTACAAGGAGGTACCACCACACACCTAAAAGAATGGCTAAAAAGTCTGGCCATACCAAGTGTTGGTGAGGACATGGGGGAACAGGAACTCTCACACACCACTGGTCGGAATGCAAAATGGTGCAACCACTTGATCATTTCTTACAAAGTTAAACAAATACCTACTGTGCAATTGAGTCATTCCATTCCTAGGTATTTACCCAAGAGAAAAGAAAGCATTATGTCCATATAGACTAGCAACTTTGTTTGTAATAGCCACAAACTGGAAGCAACCCAAATGTCCATTAGCAGGTAAATAGATTTACAAACTGTGGTATAGCCATCTAATGGGCTGTGACTTAGCAACAGAAATAAATCATTGATACATACATCAGCATGGATGGTTTGAGTGAAAGAAGCCAGGCCAAAAAAAAAAAAAAAAAAAGAGAGAGAGAGAGTGCATACTGTATGAGTCCATTTATTTAAATCCTGAGAAATGCAAACTGATATATAATGACAAAAAGTAGATCAGTGGTCACATGGGAATGGTTTGGAATGGGGAGGGAAGGAGGAGGGAGAGATTACAAAGAAACATGAGAAGACCTTTCTGGGGTGACAAATGTCCTTTCCCTTCTTTGAGGTGATGGTTTCATGGGTGTACACATGTATCACAACGTACCATTTCACCCCCTCTAAAGATACGCATTTATTGAATGTCAGCCATACCTCAACAAAGCTATTTTTAAAAGAGATTAATGGCAAAGTCTTTGGAAAAGACCAGACTTACTAGCTGTGTGGCCTTTTGAAAGTGGTTAAACCTCTGGTGCCTAACCTGTAAAGTAGGAACCATATTCTTTTTCTTGTAGGGTTGTTGTGGCAATTAAAAATAACACATTAGATATATTTTGCACTAAAAATACGCTCAGCGGTTGCACGCAGTGGCTCAAGCCTGTAATCCCAGCATGTTGGGAGGCTGAGGCAGGTGGATCACTTGAGGTCAGCAGTTTGAGACTAGCCTGGCCAACAGGGTGAAACCCCGTCTCTACTAAAAATATTAAAATTGGCCAGGCATGATGGCACATATATATAATCCTAGCTCTTCCCAGTGGGGAGGCTGAGGCAGGAGAATCACTTGAACCTGGAAGGCGGAAGTTACAGTGAGCCGAGATTGCACTACTGTGCTCCAGCCTGGGCGACACAGCAAGACTCCGGCTCAAAAAAAAAAAAAAAAATGCTCAGTAAGTGATGTAAATAATATAAAATGCTCCAAAGAGTAATAAGAAAAGTAATCATCACTTGACCCTAAAATGTCCTGCTTTTGTATATCTGGAGGGATTTCTGTTAATGGTTTGAAGGCCATGGCATGGTAAGATGTGACTCACCCATTTCACCTACTCTTCCCCCTCCCTCCTCCTGTTCTTCCTAGTTTGGCCAGAGCTAAAAGGGGTTTCCCTCAGTCTCTGCCACCGTGCAGCCCTGCTCCCAGCCACCCCTCCTTCATGGGCTCATCCTCCTTGCTCATTTGGGACCTGGAATCACATAGACTTGTAGGGAAGAAAACTTTCCTGGGGCGATTAAGAGAATGCATACTGAGTGCACAGCCTGGCTCCAGGCACATTGAACACACCGGTACATGTTAGCAATTGCGGTTCCACTAAATAAGCCTGAGGTCTTTCTGTTCTGGCTGCTGGGTCGTCTCACACACCTGGAGAGCTCTGCTGTGGTGATGGGACGAATGGAGGCCCAATCCTGTTGTAGGAAAGGGTGGGGAGAGGAAGGCAGACATCCGCCCTATCCTCAAGGGTTTGCATTTCCATGAACTGCCTTCGCAAGGGGCCTAGGACAGCCTCAGAGATGGGGGAAGTGACAGGAGCTGAAGTTGGGAAAATGCCATGAGATGAGAAGCTGTCCCATCTGTGTGTGAGTGTGAGAGTGTGAATGTGATTGTGTGTGTGTGAGTGGATGTGTATGTGTGTGAGAGTGGGTGTGTGTGGGTGTGTGTTTGTGGGGGGGTTGAGTGTATTTGTGTGAGCGTGTGTGAATATGTGTATTTGTGTGTGTGAGTGTGAGTGTATGTACTTGCGTGTGGGGTGTGTATGTGTGCATTGGTGAGAGAGTGCGAGTGTGAGTGTGGGTGTGTGAGTGTGTGTGTTTGAGGTTTGTCACCCCCATTCTCCTAGCACAGTGCCTGGCATGTAATCACATCTGTATTTTGGTTGAACAGTGAGTGGATGAGAATAAATGGAGCTAGTGACATAAAAGCAGGGGAGCAGGGGAGCAGAAGCTGAGGCCCTGAGCAGAGGGTGAGAGCGCAAGAAAGAAGCCTGCCTGGCTGGAATCAAGGCACAGCTCGGGGGCAGTTGGATGTGAGTGGGGAGGGGGGAGTCTGAATGGCAGAACAGAGCATTTGGACTAGGTTTGAACTCTCAGGGTGTCTGGACATCTCTGGATGTCAGGAAGGTCCCTAGGGTCCCCCTTCAGCTCTGCGGGCTCTCCAGCTGCTGTAAGCCCGTGCTTGCTCCCTGGTTCCCCAGACAGGCCAAGCCCATTGGAGAATCTTGCCTCCTAGTCCCTTCTCCCACCCACAGAAGCAACTGCTCTGAATGGGGCATCAGAGACCTCTTTCTCCTGTAGCAGAGGCCCCCACTCCCAGCCAGAGAAGGGCTGAGAAGTCCTGGATGGAGCGCTGACATCCTCACAAATGCCCACGTGCATGCATACCACTCACTCAGCGTCACAATCACTTCTGAACATCAGAGAGCCAGTGCCAAAGCCAACCAGAACACCATCAGGGACTCCCGTCCCAGCCAGGCAGCAGGGAACAGCAGATGGGCAGGCCGTGGCAACTACGAGCCGTGCACTCAGGGCCTGAGTGAGCTGGCTCCCTGCCCACCAGGTCAGGGCTGACCTGCATCTGAGACAAATAGCTCAGGGCTCATGGATGCAGGGCTTTGGGGCAGGTGAACCTGGTGTCTCATGGTGCCTTCTGACCTTGTCCCTTTTGAGCCGTAAGAGCCCTCCCCTGTGGCACTTTAGATCATTCAGAGTTTCTGGAACCAGCAGACAACTTGAGGAAAGTGACACCTGGCCACACCAGAAGGCTGTTTCCCACTGACTGCTGCACAGAGGTCTATGGGTGTTTGGTGTACCCCAATAGGCCCCTCAAGGGCAGCCTGGTGACTACCCCTGGTTCTGGGTGGACTTTCCTTCCCTTTAAGGTACATCCCTAACTGAGAACCTAAGAACTGAGCTAAAGTAAAGTTTTGTGTGGGGTGCAACTTCTATTTCTGCCCAGCCATGGAACAGTGGAGCTTTCATGGGATCAGAGAGAGATTGGAGCACAAGTCCTTTGGATAAAGGCTTCTTTATCTAGTGCTCTGAACTGGATAAGAAATAGTCCTGTCTCTCTTCTTCACCATCCAGCAGGGAGCTCCCCCTTCTCCGCCTCACGCCCTGGCTGCCCCCACCCAATTCAGAGCCTTGCTTCTCTTGCCTGGATGCCCAGGCAGCAGCCACAAGGCCTGAGCATTGGGCTTGGAGCTTGGAAACCCCCAATTCGACCCCAAATATGCATGCATCTCTGTGGCCGCGCCTGCGTGTGCGTGTGCGTGGACCTGCACGTGAGCGTGTGGGACCAGAATCGCTGCTGGAGCATGTTGCCCTCTGTCTGCCCATCCAGGTTACTCCTCGCTGCAGGACGAGCTGCTGTCCCCTGCCTCCCTGGGCTGTGCGCTTCCCTCTCCGCTACGTGCAGACCAGTACTGGAACGAGGTGGCCATCCTAGACGCCATCCCCTTGGCGGCCACGGAGCATGACACCATGCTGGAGATGTCTGACATGCAGGTGTGGTCTGCAGGCCTCACACCCTCCCTGGTCACTGCTGAGGACTCCTCTCTGGAGTGCAGCAAGGCCGAGGACTCTGACGCCACAGGTCACGAGTGGAAGTTGGAGGGGGCGCTCTCAGAGGAACCTCGGGCCCCCGAGCTGGGCTCTCTGGAACTTGTGGAGGACGACACAGTGGATTCAGATGCCACAAATGGCCTTATCGATTTGCTTGAACAGGAGGAAGGTCAGAGGTCAGAAGAGAAGCTGCCAGGTTCTAAGAGGCAGGATGATGCGACAGGTGCAGGGCAGGACTCAGAGAATGAAGTGTCTCTTGTTTCAGGCCAGCAGAGGGTGCAAACCCGAATCACACACTCCCCCACCGTGAGTCGGGTGACGGAGAGGAGTCAGGACAGGTAAGAGCTTGGCTGCGGGAGCGGGGTTCCTTTGTGTCTTCTGGGCTCCTGGGTAAGATTGTGCCTTGTGGTGAGGACACAGCTGTTGATGCCAACCCTGACCCTGGGTTCCAATTGCCCTGGAGCAAATACAGTCAGTCTGGCAGCTGCAAAATATAGGAGGGTAGTTGCCATCTTCAAAAGCCAGGGCTTTCCCAGCACCTCAGCAGGTATGCCTAGCAGGAGAGACCCCAGGAGCACTGAGAGAGCACACATGCAGACACTAGGGAACTGGGAGCTCACTTAGGGTCATGAGGGATGGGGAGGGCTCATTTAGGGATATGAGGGTGCCAGGAAAGCTCTTTAGGAAAATTAGGGTGCCAGGAGGGCTCACTTAGGGACACAGGGTGCTGGGAGGGCTCACTTAGGGAAATCAGGGTGCTGGGAGGGCTCACTTAGGGACACAGGGCGCGGGGAGGGCTCACTTAGGGACACAGGGCACGGGGAGGGCTCACTTAGGGACACAGGGCACGGGGAGGGCTCACTTAGGGACACAGGGTGCTGGGAGGGCTCACTTAGGGACACAGGGTGCGGGGAGGGCTCACTTAGGGACACAGGGCACGGGGAGGGCTCACTTAGGGACATAGGGTGCTGGGAGGGCTCACTTAGGGACACAGGGCGTGGGGAGGGCTCATAGGGACATAGGGCATTGGGAGGGCTCACTTAGGGACATAGGGCGCTGGGAGGGCTCACTTAGCGACATAGGGCATCGGGAGGGCTTGCTTAGGGACATCAGGGTACCCAGAGGGCATACTTAGGAACATAGGGCACCGGGGAGGCTCACTTAGGGACATCAGGGTACCCAGAGGACTTGCTTAGGGACATCAGGGCTCTAGGAGGGCTCACTTAGGAGAGCAGTCATGAGGCTGGGGAGACTGTAGCTCAGTGTGCTGCTGGAGCTGGTTTTCTGAGCTCCTCTCCCCCTGCCTGCTTCCTGTTGAAGGCCATATTTAGTTGAAGGCCATATTTAGAAGCATCAGTACCCAGGGAAGTTATTTGTGTGCAGTCACACAGCCTGCATGTGACAGAGCTGATAATGGTGCCCTCCCCACTTACCCCTTTGAAGGAGCGGCTGGTGGGCTTTCAGCTGGAGAGCAGTGGGTGCTCTCCTCCCTTAGCTTCCTGCGCTGAGAAGGCCCCTCCCCGTGCCGCAGCAGAAAAGCGGCATGGGCAGGTCAGGAGAAAGGGATGTGTTTCCCAGACACCACGAGTGTGCACTCAGGGCCGGTTCGCCTTGGAGCTCTCATCATCCCATCTGGGTCAGGGCCTACAGCACGCCTCTCCACTGGGTGCAGGGAAGGATGTCAAGGCAAGCCAGGCCTTGCAGTTGCAGAGAGAGATGACACAGACAGGAGATGGGGCTCACGTTGCCCCCAGGGCTGGCACAGGAGGCGGATGACAGAGGAATCCCCTTTCCTCCAGGTCACCTGGCTTGCCACCTTTTCCCTAAAGTAAGGACACGGTTCTTGTGCCCCCAGGAGGCGGTTCAGGCCCCCACCCCAAGGAGCTCAGGACTGGCCAGATCAAGGAAAGCTGTTCTCGTATCCTCTCCCTGCCTGCATGGCCCCTCAGTCCCACGCTGAGGCCCAGGCTGCTGGGGCCATCCCGCCGGATCTGTGCAGTGTGTCCCCAGTACCCAATAGGAGGGGAAAGGAAGTAGTTTGGAAGTTGAAACAGAAAAGACTTCATTTGTTTCCTAAACAAATCCTTGGATTCACGGGGAGGATTGAACAGACAGAGCTTAGGCCGGTTTAAAGTGAAATAGTGGCCTTCCCTGGAGAGAGGCGCCTTCCTGGGACGGCCGTTCCTTCATCAAGCATTTATTGAGCACCCGCGGGGGCTGCACAGTGGCACTGCATTACTGCAGCAGGGTTGCTAACGGGACAGGAAGGCCTGGGCTCTAGGCCTATTGTGTTACTTCCTGGTGCTGTGACCTTGGTCAGCCTTCTAATGGGGACAGATTAATTTCATCCCCTCACTCAGCAATCTTTATTGAGTGCCTTCTGTGTGCCAGGGGCCTATAAAGAGTGCCTGGGTGCTGGCATTGAATGAAACAGAAAGAATGAAACAGAAAAAATCTCCACCTGCAGGAAACATGGTTCTAGCAGGGAAACTAACAAGAAACAAGATAAAGTAAGTAAAATTAGAAGTCATTAAAACAGAAATTCTAGAAAATAAGTGCTAAAAAGGAGAGTCAAGCAGGGAAGGTGTGTGCATGGAGAGAAGGCTGGCTGGAATTACAGATGGGCGGCCGGGGAGGCCTGCATGACTGCCAGCTGAGAGACCTCGAAGAATTGAGGGTGAGTGTGAAACATCTCAGGGAGGACTCCCCACAGAAGGCCTGGCCCCTCAAAGGAGACCATGCTTGGCACGTGCCCTAACAGAGTGACCAAGCCCATGCAGCTGGGGAGGCGAGGGTGAGCAGGGTAAGCTGCACCTGCCTTGAGAGGAGACTGGCGTGCCCCAGCAGAGAAGCAGAAGGTGCTTCAGGAGGAAAGGGCTATGAGCTTGTGGGCTGGAATGGCAGCGGTGGCCATGCTGAGAGGTGGGTGGGTGGAGGACATATTTCAGAAGCATCTGCTGACAAATACAACACGGAGTAAGCGAGGAAGAGAGGGGTCAAGGAGAGCAGTGGTGTCCTCAGCCTGCTTGCTGTGAGCATGAAGATACCATCGATGGCAGTGGGGCTTGGGGTGGGACAAGCTTGGGGGGAAGATCCTGAGTGTGGATTGGATTGTGCTGTCCTAGAGATGCCCAGTAGAGATCCAAAGTAGACATGTGAGCCAGACCACATCTCTACAAAATTTTTTAAATAGCTGGATGCGGTGGTGTGTGCCTTCAGTCCCAGGTACTCAAGTGGCTGAGGTGGGAGGATTGCTTGAGCCCAGGAGTGCGGAGCTGCAGTGAGCTGTGATTGTACCACTGCACTCCAGACTAGGTGACAGAGTGAAGCCCTGTCTCAGAAAACAACAACGACAAAGCAGAGTTATGGAGGAGGCAGCGGGGTGCACGCATCTGTAGCTCGAGGAGAAGAGCCAAGCTGAAGACACACGTCCAGGAGCACTGGGCATAGAGATGGGCTTTGGGGGCATGGAATGAATTAGCTTGCTTAGGAAGCAGATGTGGATAGTGGTGAGGTCTGAGAACTGAACCCCTGGGTGCTCCAAAGTTCAGAAGTCAGGAAAGTTAGGAGGAACCAGCAGAGGACATGGAGCAAGACTGGCCAGAGAGGAAGTGGGGGCGGGCACCAGGCCAGTGCCTTCCAGGAGCCACAGGAGAATATGTCTTGAGGGGGAGAGAATGACCACCTTATCAGATGAGGACTGCTGAGTGGGAAGGGCCTGGAGAGCAGAACGGGGTGGTGGCAGAGCTCAAGGATGTGGGATGAGAGTATGGAGGCCCCAGTGCTTGGACCATCAAGGCGAGCCAAGCACCCTGGGAGCCCCAAGGGAGAGCCGTTCACCCACAGGGAGGGACCAGTAGCCTCTCCACCTGGACAGCATGAAAGGCACCACCTGTGCCCCTCTGAACCACAGCAGTCAGGTGGGCGATGTGCTCACGTGCTTCCGACATTTGGAGGGATGGGAGGACGGTCTGTGTCCTTAATGAGCCAGAACTCCGGAGGGGGAGAGTGTCTAAAAGGAATGAGACCGATGAGTGACCAGGTGTCCTTTCTCTCTCCCTGGCCGGCCATCTGCTGCCTCCCCTGGACCCCAGACTACAGGACTGGGATGCAGACGGCTCCATTGTCTCATACCTGCAAGATGTTGCACAAGGTTCCTGGCGAGAGGAGGTCACACAAGGCCCACACTCATTCCAGAGAACGAGCACCACAGCCCAACGGCTGGAGCCCAGCGGGTCTCAGGAGTACGAGAAGGTCCTGGTGTCGGTGAGCGAGCACATGCGGACAGAGCAGCCCAGGGCCGAGAGCTCCCAGGCCGACAGGGACCGGAGGCAGCAAGGCCACGGAGAGCAGGTGCGGGAAGTTGAGAGCGTATTCGCCCAGGTGGTGCGGGTGAGAGCCCGATGGGTGCTGCATGCCACTGTTCGTTCCCTGCATCAGAAGGGGCCAGGGCTCCAGGTCTGCCTCTCATACACTCAAGCCCTGAGCTAAGCACATCTCCTTCCTTTAACACTTGTGGTGGTGCTTGTCTTTCTCTAGAAGTCAAACTCCAAGGGCATGGCCCACCTTTCTGCCTTCTGGATGCCTGCTAAGGCGCCTGGACCCGCTGGCCAGCTGCTGATCAGAGTCGCTGAGCAACTTGCTCTAAGCTGCAGTTTCAGAAGTGGGCTCTGAGCTAGGTCTGGCTGACTTCAGAGTTGTGGCTTGTGTTGGTTTTCTTGTGCTGTCGTGTTTTAGGAAGGGCTAGGAGCCGAGCACTGGGCATGGGGCTTACTCTCGTCCTACCGTGGCCTGTGCCCATGCCCAAGCTGCTCTCTTCCCAGCACCTCAGGGCCCTCTTTGTTAAAAGAGGGAGTAATTGGAATGTCGCGGAATTTCCTTGGCTATGGAATTCTGTGGCTGTTCAGGTGGCTTCTGGATGGCAGTTACCAAGTGGAAGAGGAGCCCTGAGATAGAGAGAACCCTCCTGTCCGCTCCTGATTTCTCGGGCCTCTCCCTCTCTCAGCCCTCCCTCCTTTCTTCCACTTCCGCAGACTCCCTTTGAGTTTGATGAACTTTATTGTTTTCTATTCAATCCCCTGCCTTATTCCCAGATTCCATGATAACCCACTTGTGGCCAGTCTTGTTTCATCTGCACCCCCGACTTTCTCCCGCTGACCTATTATTGGGAAGCATATCCTAGCCATCGTATGAATGGGTGTCTTTCCCATCTGTGTTCTTTTAAAACAGGCAACGCCGTTCTGCGCATGTGAGTGTTTAGTATGTACACCAACAATGCTTTCTATGTCTCTCTTTTCACACCTCATCCAGGCATGGTGCTTTCCCCTTCCTCTCCTTCCCCTCTTTCTTTCCTTTTCTCCCTTACTACCTGAACCTTAGCCATTGCAGTGCACCTGCGAGGATTCCAGGACTAGGGTGGCTCTGGAAGGAAGGCCCTAAGCTGCTGGCCATGGAGCTGCTAGGAATTCAGTCAGGTTTTATTTAGAACACTCCCCTGCCAAGCATGTGCCCCTGGCGGGGCTGGTGGCTGTGTGCATTTCTCATTGCAGGCGGTCCGTGCTTTCTTCCATCAGGCCCTCCTGGGTGCCCATTTCTCCTGCTCCCAGAGCACATGTGATCTTAACTGGGTCTCTTCTCCTGAATCCCTGGGGAAAGAGAAAGATGCCTAGAACACTTTTCCCACTGCCCCTGTGCACTCAGCCCTTGGTGAGGGGAAGTGGACCCAGGAGCCCAGGCAGCAGGCACGACGGCCCCAGGGCCTCACAGGGAGGGCCTTCAAGATCACACATCCAACTCCCTCAACTGTAAACAAGGGCACTGCGGACCAGAGGAGGGGCTTTCTCCAGGGCCATGCAGTGGACCAATGTCAGGGACCAGGAGAGTACAGATCCCTCAGTTCCCAAGCCCCACATCCTTACATTCAGCCTGCACGTGCAAGTCCAGCATGCCTAGCCCAGAACCTGAGATGCCGATGGGAGGGCCTGGCGGGCTGCTGCGAGTACTCACCTCACAGGCCCCAGGGCTGATAAGGAGGCCCTTGAAGGTGATGATGGTTTGCAAAGCACCCACTTAGTATTTCCACCGGACCTCTGAAAACAGTGACAGGGAGATAGAGAGATTGCGTGTAACTTGGGACTTGGGCGGTGGCCTGAGATGACTGTGACCCAGCTGACTTCTCTGAGGACTTAGGAGGAAACACCTGAAGTTGGACTCTTCTTGACTGGGCCAAAACCAGATGCTTCGCCAGGCCTGGCTTCTTTGCACATACTTTTCCCCATGCTTTCTTTGGAAATGAGCGGCATTGTGGTGTGAGAGGCATTTGGAATCTGACTCCTCCACTTACTTACTCTTCCACCTAGGCAGAATACGTTGCTTGTGTTTCCTTTGTGTAAAATGGGAAGATGATAGAACCTACGTAGTTAGGATTGTGGTAAGGTATCACTGAATGAACGTGAAATCCCACAGAACCATGCACTACCACAAGCGTCTGCCATTGTCATTCATAGTGGTAGCATTCATAAGTGGGTGATTGTCCCAGCAGCCTTGAAAAGGGGTGAGGAGAGCACTTTAACCCCTGATTCACAGATGAGGAAACTGAGGCACAGAGAAGGTACCCTGCCTTCCCAAGACCCCACAGTGGGTAAGTTGCGGGGTCAGTCTGCTGCGTCCCAAATCTGTGTTCTTTCTGCCACGCTGCATTGCCGCTCAGAGAGGAACAGGCTGATCTAGAAAGTGAATTTTTTCCCATCCGCAGCTGTTGTGGCTGCATTTGTGAATCAGCTCTATAAATGCGAGTTGAATGCGCGTGGTTCCTGCTGTGGGCATTGATAGCCTCACTCGGGAAGAGCCTTTAAGGGCAGGACTTAAATAGACACAGCAGCTCCACACTTCAGTTTCAGGAGGCTGTGCCCCATAAAGGAAGGGTGCAAGGGCCCTTGGGCTGGCGGGAATTACAGACCGGCTTCCAGGTGGCCCCACCACCTGTGCTGGGCGCCTGCTTCGCTTACTGGGCTGGGCGTGAGCCCATCACTCACCCTTTTGGGGCTATTTTTGAAACAGACCCTTAACTATCCAGCGTATTAGCTGGTTTCATACGGTGTGATGTGCTGGGGACATCATTGGGATCACTGTGATAGCAGCCCAGGGACACACAAGTGGCCGTTTTCCCAGACCGAATTACTTTCTGGAGTCCCTGACAGAAATTTTCCATGGGCAGAACTCTCTCTAGTTCCCATGGGGACAGGCAGGCAGGATAGGCCAGAGGCCAAGCCCCCACTTCCAGCTTTCTGGACAGGGCAGGGCAGGGTGGGGCGGGGCGAGGCAGCAGTGGGTGTCACTCACACAGTGACTTTCACTTGTGCTTTCAGTGCTCAGGACACAGGCACCTGCCGGCTTCCTTCTAGCCCGGTTGGACAGCTCCTGCAGCTGGTTTGGGGAGCTAAAATTATAGGAGCCTGACGTCACCCAAGCCACACAGGGCAGAGCTTGGCTGCTGGGCAGAAGGGCACTTGGGCCGGGCTGCTGCAGCCAAGAGGGCCATTCAGTGTCCCGCCCAGAGAGAGAGAATCAGTGAGAGACCAAGAGAGTAAACCAGAGACAGAGAAGGGGAACGCAAGGGTCCCTGGGGGACTCAAGAGTCCTGGTGGAGAATGAAAGGCGGGCCCCCCACAGCGGCCCGGCCCCTGGCTGCACTGGTCCCCGAAGGGCCAGGCTGGTGAGGAGGCGAGGATGTGGACTTTCGTCACCCAGCTCCTGGTCACGCTGGTGCTGCTGAGCTTCTTCCTGGTCAGCTGTCAGAATGTGATGCACATTGTCAGGGGCTCACTGTGCTTTGTGCTGAAGCACATCCACCAGGAGCTGGACAAGGAGCTGGGGGAGAGCGAAGGGCTCAGTGACGACGAGGAGACCATCTCCACCAGGGTGGTCCGGCGGCGGGTCTTCCTGCAGGTAACGCTGGCAGCAGGCCGGCGGGGCTGGCAACGCGGGCGCCGCTGCTGTGGGGAGCTCCGGACCCAGAGTTGGGAGAAGCTGGAAAAGGACCAGGAGGCCCCCAGGGATCGAGTTCTGTCCCGGGAGCCAGAGTGTAGCAGTGCCCACTGGAACCCACCCTCTAGCACCCAGCCGGTGTGACAGCGACACTAAACACTCAGCTCTGGGACTCGGAGGCTGCTCTCGTCCTGTTCGTTTCTTTGTTTCTTTCTTCTTTCTCTCTCCTCTTCTCTTCTTTTCTTTTTAGAGATGAAGTCTTGCTCTTTAGTCCAGGCTGGAGTGCAGTGGCATGGTCACGGCTCACTGTAACCTTAATAAATTCCTGGGCCCAGGTGATTCTCCCGCCTTAGCCTTCTGAGTAGCTGCGACTACAGGCATGTACCACCATGCCTGGCTATTTTTAAATTTTTTTTGTAGAGACAAGGGCTCACTATGTTGCCCGGATTGGTCTTGAACTCGGCTCAAGCCGTCCTCCAGCCTCAGCCTCCCAAAGTGCTGAGATTGCAGACGTGAGCCACCACAGGATTGCACCCAGATGGTCCTGTTTCTGTCACCAACTAGCTCTGGAGTTTTGGGCAAGTCACATTCTGGATGATGCTGCCTGTGTAAGGGCTTTTCTGTACTGCAAAGTGCTGTAAAAATAGGAAACAGGTGCCTCACTTCCTCTCTCAGGGCCTCCTCCGTCAGACTTGCATAATCGCCCTCATTTTTACCGATTCCCAGGGGGTGTTGTGAGGGCCGAGTGCACAATTGCGAGCTCGGGCTGTTCCTCTTCAGGCACCCGGACCTTGGGGGGCTCCGCCCACGCCCTGTGAGCTCTGGCGTGGCTCCTGCTTCGCTGCGTGCTGAGCCGGGGTTTCCCGCTGGGGGAGTTATTGGGCTGTGGCTATTTTGGCTGCTGCTGTTTCATTTCCTCTTTCTCCACGACTCCCACTCACCAATCTTGCATTTTCTCCCTTTCTCTAATTCTAGGGGAATGAGCTTCAGAATATTCCAGGGGAGCAGGTGACAGAGGAGCAATTCACGGATGAGCAGGGCAACATTGTCACGAAGAAGGTGGGTGCAGAGCGTTCCCTCTGTGCTGGGGAGAGGTAGGTGGGCTAGAAGCTAAAAGGTGGTGGAAGCCTGCAGCTTCTCCCTGCTGCCCTGAGAGCCCATGAGCACAGCCGGACTGGCCACCCCCGCTGCTCAGGAGGGATGGAGGGCCCAGGATCTGGGAGCTTTGGTCAACTGAAGTTCAGGCATGGTGTCTGCACAACCGCTTTGTCTGAATCAACCTGAATAGCTCCTGCTGCTCCCTTCCAGAAGAGCCGCCCCCAAGAAACATCCCAGACCTAGTACCATCATGCCTAACCTGAAAACAGATGTTAAACAAGCAGTTTGATCATCCCTGGCCTACCATGAACCTCCTCAAATAAGAAGGATGTGGGCCGGGTGTGGTGGCTCACACCTGTGCTCCCAGTATTTTGGGAGGCCAAGGCAGGAGGATTGCCGGAGCGCAGGCATTTAGACCAGCCTGGGCAGTATGGCAAGACCCCAGCTCTAAAAAAAAGTTTAAAGAGATATATATCGATATGTATATACATACACATACACACACACACACACACACACACACATACATATACACATATAATATGGCAAGACCCCAGCTCCACAAAAATTTGAGAGATATATGTAGATATGTATACACACACACACACACACACACACATACATATACATATACAATATGGCAAGACCCCAGCTCTAAAAAAATTTTAAAGAGATACATGTAGATATGTATATACATAATACACATACATACACACACAGATATACATATACATATACAATATGGCAAGACCCCAGATCTAAAAAAAATTTTTAAAGAGATATATATATATATATATATATATATGTATACGCATACACATACACACATATATATGTATATACACATACAATATGGCAAGATCCCAGCTCTAAAAAAAATTTTTAAAGATATATATATATATGTATACACTTACACATACACATGTACATATATGAATATACACATACAATATGGCAAGACTCCAGCTCTAAAAAAAATTTTAGTAAGAAATATGTATGTGTGTTATATATATGTATGTGTATATATGTGTGTATGTGTGTGCATATATGTATATACATATATGTGTGTTTGTATATATATACACACATACACATGCAATATGGCAAGATCCCACATATGTGTGTTACATGTGTATACATATATATAATACACACATGTGTTTTATATATGTATATACACACACGTATATGTATATACATATACGTGTGTGTATATATACACACATTTTTTTGTATGTGTATATATATGTGTGCATATATGTATATACATATATCCCCACACACATATCTGTATATACATATATGCACACACATATACACACACACACATATATATACACATACAAAAAAAATTAGCCAGGCATGGTAGTGCATGCCTGCAGTCCCGGCTACTCAGGAGGCTGAGGCAGGAGGATGACTTAAACCCAGCAGTTCAAGGCTACATAAGCTACGATTGAGCCACTGCACTCCAGCCTGGGTGCCAGAGTGAGACTCTGTCACGACGATTAATTAATTAAAAGGAAATGGAAATGCATCGAATTGGCAGCAGATATTAATTCAGCAGATATGACCCTGCCTGTCAAGTGTGGGGCACGGTGCTAGCTCTGTGTAAAAGAGAGGAGGAGCTGAGGCAGGATCTCGAATGTGCTTCGCCTGGGACGCAGCTTGCACCACGTGGAGCAAGGCTCCTTGGGCAGCTGTCTTTCCTCCTGCACCGTGAGCTGCTTGCAGGCAGAGACCATGTCTCACTGATGTTTCATCTCCCACTCAGAGCACATGACACATACAGAGTAAAGGGTTTGAATATTTGGACAGGTGAACACAGGAATGGGTGGGTGAAAAAGAGATGCCGTCTGCCCTTAGGGGCGTGTGAGTAGAATGGGGAAGAGCACAAATTCCCATCCATACAAAGAAGCAAAACAGAAGGCTGTGGGCTCGAGGGGGAGGTCACATCCAGTCACACCTTGGTCATAAAATGACACTGCCAAGGCCCCTTCAGGGCTGTTCAGGATAAGATTTTCCATAAAGCGATGGGACAAAGGCTGTCCCTCTTCTTGGCCTCTCAACGAGGTGCTCCTAGGACAAAGGCTCCCTCCCCCTCGGAGCTCATTCCTGGGACCTGCTCTTCTGAAGCTCCATCTTGAGGGCTTGACCGGCCCTTTCTTTTTTTCTTTTTTTGGCACAGAATCTCGCTCTGTTGCCCAGGCTGAAGTGCAGTGGTGTGATCTCAGCTCACTGCCACCTCCATCTGCCAGGTTCAAGCCATTCTCCTGCCACAGCCTCCCCAGTAGCTGGGATTACAGGTGCCCACCACCACGCCCAGATAATTTTTCTATTTTTAGTAGAGATGGGGTTTCACCATGTTGGCCAGGCTGGTCTCGAACTCCTGACCTCAGGTGATCTGCCCATCAGCCTCCCAAAGTGCTGGGATTATAGACGTGAGCCCCCAAGCCCTGTCTGACCAGCCCTTTCCTCCTTCCCTTCCTTTCCCAGATCATTCGAAAGGTGGTTCGGCAGATAGACACGTCCAGCGCCGAAGCTGCCCAGGAGTACGAGGAGGTGATTGTCGAGGGGCCCCTGGAGGATCCCAGTGAGCTGGAGGTCGATATTGATTCCTTTATGAAACACGCTAAGGTACTGAGGCGCCCACGGTCCCGGGAGACCCAGCGCCGTTACTGCTGCCTCGCTCAGCCCGTCTCGCGGGCCCATCTGCGCCACACCTCCCTCCACTCACCTCTTCGCGAGCTCTCCCTCCAGTCTCCCCTCTCCCCGGTGGGCAGTGTGTCTGCCGCCTCCGTGTGGTCTCCTTTAGGTCTTCTACTTGTGTTCTGCCCATCTGTGCGACCTGTCCTGCTTTCTGTCTCTGCTGCTGTCTCCAGGTGGAGCTGAGAGGGAGTGGCCTACAGCCGGACCTGATAGAGGGCAGGAAGGGGGCGCAGATAGTGAAGCGGGCCAGCCTGAAAAGGGGGAAACAGTGACCCCGAGCCGCTCTCCTTGGAGTAGCCTCTCGGGAGGTAACGGCGTCCTTCTCATCCCCTCTGCATGGCCTGGTCTTTGGTGGAGTGGCCGCTCCCCGTCTCACCTCCCAGCCACCCCAGCATGACGCGGGACAAACAACTTGTTGCTGTGTCTAGAGGCAGAGTGTTACTTCCCAGCCCTACTAACGTGGCTCTGAGCCCCAGCTTCCTCATCAAGGAAGCAGAGTTAGTAATACGCACGTCTCAGGGACTGCATGGTTTTGTAAGAATGGTTTTTGGACTAAGCACAAGGAGGGTCATGTCTGTAATCCCAGCAGTTTTCGAGGTGGAAGTGAGAGGATTGCCTGAGGCCAGGAGTTTGAGACCAGCCTGGACAACAGAGAAAGGAGAGAGAGAGAGAGAGAGAGAGAGAGAGA